>MJUU01021386.1:46769-69244 GCA_002080025.1 Modiolus philippinarum
ATCATTTAAAAATGAAAGCTGGTCAAAGTCTTTCATAGATCTATATGTTATATACTCATGACAATGTTTTGGGGACCTTCCAGAATTTCGACAATGAGTTAAGCACACTGGATAGTGGTCACTTATAGCATATTCTTTTACTTTAAGAGATTTAATGTTATTTGGTTGATTTACATACACATGGTCTATCAAAGTAGATGAGGATTTTGTAACTCTGGTAGGGGTTGTAACGATTTGAGAAAAATTAAACATGTTCTGTAATTGAATCCAATTTCCAGATTTTTGTCGCGAACATGAAAGATCGAAATTGAAGTCACCTAAAATTATAGTTTCCTTGTCCTCATATTCAGCTTTTAATAACATATTTTCAAAGTTTACCAACCAATCTGCTGAACTGTTTGGTGGCCTATATATATATCCAATCAGTAAAGGTTTTTGAGAATGAAAGCACACCTCAAACCAAATAGCTTCTATTGTACTTAATTCTAGATCATCTCGTCTTAATGTTTTTAATAATTTAGATATATAGATAGCAATTCCACCCCCAGCTTTTGCATTCCTGTCTTTTCGATAAATGTTAAAGTTATTTATATTTATCTCTTCAGTTTGAACAGATTTAGACAAAAATGTTTCACAAATGCAAAGAATGTCCACATTAGACTGCTTTTCTGATAATAGATATCTTATTTCTGACAACTTTGATAACTATCAGTTTAGCGGCGAGTACTCCTTGCCATTCTTTCTAAATTACGTTTTATCATATTCTTTCCATCTCATTGTGGTCTCAGAGTTAGTAGTCTACCAGTATTTGGTTTTATTATAGACAGTGAATATTTTTATTGCTCAAGCACATTTGCATTAAATGGTTATGGCATTACAATTAAACAGTTAAAACATATTATTCTACAGGGAAACGGGTTAGAGAAAAGGAGGTTTGAGTACCCATAAACCGGCTTACCCCTACCCTTACCTCTTGCTTGTGCCGGTACCAAAATACAAAAATACCGAAGTTGCATATTAACCAAGTCCGGCTATTCCGAGTTCCTATCGTTGTCTACGGTTGTCTTTGTTTTGTTATTGTTTTTCTTGTGCATTTCCTTTGTGGACTTTGGGGAGGATGTAACTTCCCATATAAAAGTAGGTATGGATGTGCAGCCCGAAGGATCAGTTTTTTTTCAGGTCTTACGTATATGATAAGGTTAAGAAATGTCAGAAGAAATCTATCAGTAGGTCTAAATTTCTACTCTGAGGTTGCAAATTACAACATTCGCAAATTTATCTTCCGATATGAAAGATGACATTATCCAAATCATCTTTACACTTTACAAAAATATATGAATAGGTAGCAAAATTTCATAAATATATGAAAGGGTCTCCTGTTTCTCCTGAGCATACTATATGAATAGGGTTGGTTTAAATTTTACTGTCCGTACACTCGTACCACAATACATGTTAAGTGACCCCCCGTGGTTTCCTGTTATCTTCTCAATTCTAAACATTTTCGGTGATTAATCGAAGTAATTTGTAAGTCTTAACCAATACTCTTATAAACGGAAATAGAACGTCACTTATCACCTTCTACGTTTAAACAATACTTCATTTTTGAAACCCGATCACATTTGAAGATCAATAAAGCAATTGCATGGTATATATATTTTGCACTATAGTGCACCTGTATACCAGGTAAAAATATAGAATGTATGACATTTAAAGGAGTGTCCTAATCAACTTTCGTTTTAAAAGCTAAATGGCTAATAACCAAAGATAATTAAACAAAAATTTTGATTATGCTGTCTTCTGCGGGATGTTTATTTTGCGGATAACTTATTTATGCTGTTTGACACTAATTCGCCATGCTTATGGTGTTGATGAAAGTTTGCCTTCCTACGAAATAGATGGGAAAGTGTGTTATTACTGTTCTGCTGGATTTTACTGGACTGGGGACTGTCAGGTAGGGAATAAAATTTCTACTTACTTAAACTGAAACATGTTTTTTAACTATTATCTATATTAAATATTTTTTTTTGTTTTATATCATTTATTTATTTATTTATTTCTAATTTTTGTTTTCTTTATTTTTGCAAAAAACCTTTAGGAACACAAAAGTCCTCGAATTGGTCGCTTTATAGAATAATCAGAGATTTTTTTATATTTGCAAGGCTGTACTTTATATTTTGTATATTTTGTCTTGTCAACATGTCAACACTGCATGTCAACAAACAGTAACATGTATTACAGGGATTTAAAATTAAATACTTCTTGGAAATCCGTATCTATTTATATCTTACCCTCACCAATGACCAGCGATAATTCTGAGATCAATTTAAGAAAGCTGACAATTCTGCGCAAAAGTAATAAGACATCAGCATTTAATAATGGTTTGTCTTTACTCCAATGTATTTTACTTATTGGTGGGTTTTTCGTGATATTCAATATTGTTAACGATGGGCCTGACGTAACCATCTATTGTTGATGAGTTTTTTTCTTATAAAGAATTAGTATTGAATTATTAACCATCTTAGGGACCGACCATTTAACCTGAAAGGGGGGGGGGGGGGNAAAAAATATTTTGGATCTGATTTTATGTGAAAAAAATATTTTGGCTGCCAAAATGATGAAAAAAAATTTTCTGAAGGAGGCTTTCTGCCTAAAAAAATAATGTTAATTTTGAAAAAAAATATTTTGTTGATACACGTGCAAAAAATAAATAATTTATTTCGCGCGAAGCGCGAAAAAATTTTCTGTCCAGAAAAAAAAACCCATAACCTCCCCCTTCAGGTTAAATGGTTGGTCCCTTAATGCAATTTACAAATTTTTTTTCAGCACAGTATGATTTATTGAGTAATTAATCAACCTCCATAAAAAGATAAATACAAGTGTTTTTGCTTTATTTTGATGCCAACGCAAGTCGTGGAGCATTTTGTTATAGGACTGTTCAGGCGGCCATTTGCAGGTCAGACTCCACTAAATATTTTCTATAGGCGGCCATTATAACGTTTTGTGAATTTTCTTAATTACCTGAAGCTCACTTTATGCGGCGATATGATTTTCTCAAAGCGGCACGTCTGCCAAGTAACATATCGAAACGATGTTTCTACCGCCTAACCAAACTGGGGTATTTTGCCTGTCAGATCCTTGGGCATGCATGTACTCATTGATGCGGCCTCAGTATTTTCACATGCAAGGAAAGAGCTGGTCAATCCGGAAGTATTTCATGATCATTTGAGCGTTTTTAAAACTCAGATATTGTCAATATTGACAGTTATATTGAAAGTGAAAGTCGCATAAGTACTACTTTTGACTATGCCAGCAGCTGATTGGTCATTTAGTAGAGTCTAACCTGCAGGGCATATATGGTTTGTAAGCGCTACACCTCCATTTTTTCGTATTAAAATATGCATGTAGTATGTTTTTAATACAATATCAAAATATATCCGAATTAAAAGTGCATATTTTTTTATGTGCATGCGCATAAAGAGGCAAGTACGTACTAAAGGATCATAGACCAAACACAAAAATTGCTGTATACACACATTAACACTTCACCGGATTACTTTCAGTATGGTGTGTAGATATGCATACAGTTTAAACTTCGGAATTTTTCAGAAAAGCTTCCATCAATATAAAGTTGTGGATATGTTAGAGGGCTCATTATATTTCCGAGTTCCATAATACAGGATTTATACAATAGTAAATGACATTGAAGGCAATATCACAAAATCTGGACTGCCCAAGGGTTGTGATATGGACTAGGAAAACTGATATGGCCCGAGCCGAAGGCGAGGGTCATATCAGTTTCCTAGTCCATATCAGAGCCCGATGGCAGCCCAAATTTTGTGATATTGCCAATAATGTCATTTACTATTGTATTTATTGCATTGAAGAAATTTTAATCTACATTATACAAAAAAGCTGGTGTTTTATTCAACAATAGCAATTAACAAATAATGATATATGTAAAACAAGAAAATGGATTTATTTTAACAGCCAAAGTTACTTTAATTTCAAAAGTGTCTTCCTCTGCAGCTGAACTTTGATGTTTTATCATCTAACAAAAAAAGAAAGAAAAAAAAATCTTTACAAATACGGGAACTCATTTAAACTGTTTTCCATCGAATTAACTTCAAGTTGTCATTTTTAAACATGTGTGAAATAATGTTACCTTACTTAATCCAAAGCATTGAAATATACTGTTAATTGTTGTTTGTTTCCATGGCTTGATTGACGTTAAAGTTTCAATACATTTTATAAGAGGGAAATAAACTCAAGTCTGGCGGTCCGTTTTCCAGCTGAAATTGACCGTCAATATCAGAAAATCGGACCGGCGCTTTCCATACGCTACAATTCTACATGTCAGCTGATCAGTACTAACCCAATGAAATCTAAGAATTTTAAACTGATATGCAATAATATCCAATATTTGGGGGTAAAAGGTATGTGAGCGTAATTTTTTTTAAATTATCTAAAATGCTTGTGTTATTCATGTTTTTCAGGTAACAGGAACCCAAGCACAGTGTACACCATGCCCATACGGTTACTATCAGAAAACAAAAAATATTGCACATTACTGTGCACCATGTACAAAATGCGATCAAGTTGTTCGGAATTATGAACAAGCAGCTGTGCTTGTTCAGTGTTCGGCCATATTTAACACTATATGTGGCTGTAAAGAAAGTTACCATTTTCTGAAGGACCACGGAGGAAATGGAAAAGGTTATTGTAAGAAGAACAGCATGTGTCCTGCAGGAAGTGGACTTTTTGAAAAGGGTAAGTATTAGTTTGTACTTGTCCTGATTTCCTACAGGTTTTATAACAGTAGGCAAAGTTTGATACATTGTATCATTTGCAGAGCTTTTTGTGTATTAAGCATCTAGCTTATATTATATAAACGGAACAATAATGTTAGCATCATTGACATGTCCTTATTTAATATCATCTACTCTCTTATTGCATCAGAAGCATTATCTTTCATGCATATATTATGAATCATTGTCTTTTGCACTTAAAGAATTATATTAGAAAACAAAATTGTTTTTCAACGTTTTAGGTGAACTGGATATGGATATACATGTACGTAATTATAATTTTCTTTATTTAGCATGCATATAGTGGATAGGTAAGGCTATCTGGTTATTGGTAAAATGAAAATTTATATCCTTTATCAAGTAAAATTTCGTTTTTTATAGAGACAAATATAAACAACGATAAGAACTCGGGATAGCCAGATTTTGTACAGGCACTAGCAAAAGTTGTCTTATTTTTGTCGTATTGTCTTAATTACTAGTTTAGACATTTTGTGTTTGGACTATTTCAGTTTTTCGTAAACGTCGGTTAAATATATACAAGTCACTCAAAAACATAAAGCTTACATTACTTTTTATTATCAGCTTATACTCTGCCTTCAAGGAGAGTCACTTCTGATGTTCTTTATGTCGAAGATTTCTTGAAACCTTTTTCAATTGATTAAATGTACTTTTACAAGACATTAAAGATTTGGCGGGAAATGGCAATCTCTGGATTTTCCCTTAATTTAACACAAGGACTATTTTTTTGTCTGAAAGCTAGGAAAATATTTCAAAAATTTTATGAAAGCTTTTCAGGCGTCTTAATTTGACTTATACCAGTCAAAAGTTCAAAAATGTGATGTGAGCTGCTTTAATAGTGTAATCATATATTTACATAGTGCTTCAAATTTCTAAAATTTGTTTGTTTGTCTGATTCTTATTCACTTCAACTTGACGTTAACTTTAGTGTCAAAGGAAACAAAATTCCCACCTTTACTAAGTAAATAATTAAAATATAAGTCTAGAATTGTATCATTGACGGATTGTAATGGAATTGGTTTTTATACTCCCCGCAAACGAAGTTTCGGGAGGGGGGTATTTAGGAATCATTCTGTCTGTTTGTCTGTCCGTCCGTTTGTCCACACTTCTTGTAAGCGCAACTCCTCCTTAACCATGAATTTGAAGGATTTTGATAAAACTTTATATGAAGGAAGGACGCTTTATGGAGATGTGCATGACGGTGATTGATTAATTGTACGAGACCAGGAAGGACAGATAATTAGACTTTGAGTTTCATTTATTCCATCTGCACAAATTACCTCGTAAGCGCAACTCTTCCTAAAGCACTCACAGGATTTTAATGAAATTTTACATAAAGGAAGGACACTGTATACAGATCTGCATAAAGGAATATAATTTTTGTCCAAAACCAGGAAGGACAGATAATGCAACTTTGAGTTTTCATTGATTCGTCTGTACAGATTTCCTCGTTAGCGCAACCCCCCTTTAACTACTGGAAGAATTTTAATGAAACTTTGCACAAGGAAGGAAACTATGTGGAGATGTGCATAGAAGAATGCAATTATTATCGGAACCCAGGAAGGGCAAATAATTTGACTTTGAGTTTTCATTGATCCCATCTGCAAAAAATACCTCGTAAGCGCAACTCCTCTTAAACCACTTGAAGAACTTTGATGAAACTTAACACAAAGGAAGGCGCTTTTTGGAGATGTGCATGAGGGAATATAATTATTGTCTGAAACCAGAAAGGGGAGATAATTCGACTTTGAAATGTCATCGATTCCATCTGCAATGATCCTTTAGACTTTGATATTTTGTTCAAAGAAATAATTCAGAGAGTAACTATTGTGAATTAAAGCTGTGGCTGAAAACACCCTTTTCATTGTAATCCTCTTGAGAAGTGTTTACAAAGTGTTGTAAAGAAGTTTTCTAACGCTTATGATTTTTAAGTGAAACTTCAAAAAGGCCAAAAAAGGAAAATTTTATTTTTGTCTTATTGTACAGAATATTTTCATTGGAAACCCTGCTGAAAAATTATTTAATGAGTATTGTATCATTGTGTCCATACCTGTACTGTGTCTACAACTTTATTGTATCCACACCCACCTAAATTTGCACTTACCATATTGATTCAGGGTTCAATTATCGGGGGATATATCTGGCTACCATTTGACGACAGCTCTTTTTTAAATCTTCTTGATATAACCTTTAAGTTGTATTACCATGCACACATTTTGCACAGTCCTTACAGCTTCCAGGGCTTTAAAGTATCAAAGGGGTCAAAATATCTTTCTTAGGAAATATTCCAAATTATTGTAGTAGGAATAACTTCTTTGGGATCTTCTTTACATAAGCTTTTAGAAGTTTGCCATCAGTCTTACTCTTTCTGGCCAAAATGTGGTGCAAAAGTTTCCTTTTTACTATGTTCACAGTATACTATATGTCAACGCTATCTTAATGTAACCCATTATTACTCAATTAAAGAAATATAGAATTTTGATTATTTCACCTACATGAGTTTGAGAATCAATTAAAAAATGCCATAGTAGTACGATTTCCCGTGGGCCTTTAGTAACATTGACTTCAATATGTAGTCGCTTTGTATGTGCTGATAGGAATCATTGGTAGTATTACTTTTTACAACGCATTTTCCTCCTTCTCCTGTATTGTTTATTTTTTTTAAGCTATTAAATACAATTTTGATAAATTAAGGGGTTTATAGCGTAGCAAAAGAATATATATCTCATTTATTTTATTACTAATAATGCTATATCTTGCCATGGTTTTAACAGTCCATAAGCACAGGCAGCGGCCCAGTACTCATAACAAATAACATGATAATGAAGTTACTTTAAATTTACTTTCTACATGTGGCCATTTCGACAGCTCATATCTCTTCAGTGCATATCAAATCAAAACTTTTGGATGACCATAAACCAAATTTGTATAAAGCCTAACAGAAAACAAATAGCAATTATAATATAATGATAAGCCAAAATTCAGCTTAGGACAGAGATACTGCTTAGAATTTAAAAAAAAATTTCATGATTTTTTTTAAATAAACCGTATTTAGTCACCATAGAAATACTGAATAATTGGTTGGTGAATACTCACGGATATTAACAGTCCATAAGCAGAGGCAGCGGTCCAGTGCTAATAACAAATATGATACTGATGTTACTGTAGCTTTAAATCATATACATGACAAACCTTCCCTTATTTTTATGATTAATGGTTTAACTATAGTTAAACATTTTTTTTATGAATTCGGAAAAGGGTGTCATCCCTGTATGCTAGAGGGTATTAGTACTGATTGTAGGTTTTCTATATATATATATATATCCCATCCCAGAAAAAAAAACTACCTCAGTCAAACCGTATTTGTTTGCATGAAAACACATTAGATTAAACGGTGTAATATTTTTGAAATCACTTCCTTTACCCGCTTTTTGTTATAGACCCTTTCACGATAACTGCGGTGCTGAATTTTGCACATGCGCTCATATTCCGTTGGGTGGGTAAAATGCAACGTCATAGTATACATGACGTCTTGATTAATTGTCCTACGACATCATTTTTGTGGGAACTGTTTTTATTTTCCACTCAAAATCACAGGACCGCAGTTATCGTGAAAGGGTCTATTGCTTTATTTTCTATAGAATTAATGTTTTTCATAGCACATTGAAATGCATGAAGAAAAAATATACTCAATGTAAAAGGAAATGCGTGTTTGGATAAAAAAATGTCCTTTTTACACTCCACCAAACTTAATGGCGAGGTATTATGTAATACCCTCAGTTGTGTGTCCGTCAGTCTGTCCTACAGGTTTCAGACTTAATTTGTGATTGAAAAAGTATACTGTCTTCAAATTTGAAACATAAGTGGGGGTTATAACAAAACTACCACACAGAATTGTCAAAAGGCAGGTGCAAAACCACTGGAAAAAACTGTCAATCAGACTTGTCTCAACTTGGTACAGGCATTTCATTGAGTAAGACCGCTTTACCGGGACACCAACTCCCCTTCTTCCATTGCGATAGTGTCCGGTAGCTACCTCCATAACGATCACTTTTGAAAGGTAGTAAATAGTAAAAAGTAATTTCCCCCATTAACTTAGTGTAAGTAGGATTTTGAATTTAGAAGCTTGAAGTAATGCACCCTGAAACTTTCATATTTTGTAATATTTTAGGTTTCTGACAGATAACTTTCGTAGAAAATAACTTAATGTCTTCAAACTTTATTGTAAGTTATTTACCACAAAAATGCAAGCCATGTAATTTTGGGTTTTTCTTAAATTATGCCTGTTGAATATTTATCATTTTCGGAATTTTGAGGTTTCCGACAGATAATATGACAAAATTACCCAACGTAATTGTCAAGAAGAGCCAAAGCCCAAAAGGCAAAAACCACAAAGCAGGTGGAAAACCACCACAAAAAATGTTTACCGCAATGGTAATGACTTGGTACATGTATTTCAAAAGAAATGGTTGGTTAAACCGGTTTTATGGCGCGCTAAACCTCCACTTCCATTGCTGTAAACGATATACGATTTTGTTTCTAAACTTGGTACTTATAAACCTTCGATCGTGTGAATTTTGAGGTTTCCGACAAATAACTTGTAAATGAAATAGCATGCTATCTTCACAGTTGGTACGTATGTTGTTTGCCATAAACTTCAGACCAAATTTGGTTTTGGGTTCAGTGGTCAAGTGGTTCTTGGTTTACACTTCTTGAAACTTTGAAATTTTGAGAATTTTTCGGTTTCCAACTGATAATATGTGAACGAAATTATAAAAGTCTTCTACCTTGATAAGTTGTTTTCTCACAAAACCCAGACAAAATTCAAGTAGAAATTGAAAGGTAAAAAGGGCTATGCCAATATGCC
Organism: Modiolus philippinarum; assembly: GCA_002080025.1. NCBI lineage: Eukaryota > Metazoa > Mollusca > Bivalvia > Mytilida > Modiolidae > Modiolus > Modiolus philippinarum. Next base: position 56,460 of record MJUU01021386.1, read on the forward strand.
TTTACAAAGATTTACAGTTCTCATTATGATTTATGAACAAAATTCATAATGTCTTCAAAATTAGTAGGCAAGTAGCTTGGTTTTTTTTTTTGTTTATTTTTTTTTTGTTTGAAAAAAAAAACGTCCTTGGATATATTGTAATGCACCATTGCTGTTTTAGAAAGATATACAATTAAAAAAAAATAATTCAACTTAAATAATATTTATTTCAAAGAATGAAATAGATTTCCTTTTTCATTTCTGTAGTGTCGTATTGTTTCGTAAGCTTATCAGACTGGTATTCTGAAATCCAAACAGATATTTTTTCAGCATTTAATATTAAATAGTATACTGAAACACAAGAAACACTTTAACATGTGTTGTTCGCCTTTTCAATTGTTTTAAAGTATGAACAGAAAGTAAAACGATTAACTATTATGAATTTAAAAAGCATATATACAGGTTACACAAATATCATTCTCGTAATATTGTCTTTACTATGAGAATAACGTATTTGTCCCATTATGCGACATCTCATGTAAAATGTCATTATGATTTTTCAGCTTCGAATTTCTCCGATACAAAATGCATGGAGTGTGAAGCGGGATTCACCTTCAGTTCAGCTATGTCATTCCAACCTTGTACGCAGTGTACTGCAGTTTGTCCAAACACGACACATCTGAGAAACCCTTGTAATCGTACCCATGACATAATATGTGAAGCAAACATATTAGGTAAGAACATAATCCACCTTTTTAAAGTATTTCCAACGCCTCACAGTAGTTTGACGTCTGGATCAGGCGAGATTAAATAATTCGTTAACACAGATATTGATGGAAAAAAGCAAAGTTTGACAGCTAAAACTGATTATATTATTTTGGAGCTCGAACCCTTTAACATTCGGCCATACCACTGGCCTGTGCAAACCTGACAAATTTTGTCTTAGACTTACCTTTTTTAAACAGCTATGTAGAAATATCAATATTTCACTTACTACACAATAAAAAAATCGAGAATGCACTTGTGGTTCTGTGGATGCGTCTTAGGAAATTGCCGTCCCCATTGTATAGTTAAAATATCTTCAGTGTATTCGCAGGTGAAAAAAAAATCTATGAATTGCAATTATGATACTATTTGAAACTGTTGCAATTTGTGGATCAATTCTAAAATGTTAAAGTGTTATAGTTTTTTTGTGTTGTATATGTAGTGGTTGTGTGTTTTGTGGGCATGTAGTATCTTTGGTGCTTCGTCTTCTGGTGTTCTTGCTTTTGCCTTGTCTTTTGACGTTGATTTATTTAATATTGTGCTTTGTTCCTTCGGTATTCTACTGCCGTTGTTTTGTTGTTAAATGATGAGATGTAATCGCAAACGAAGAAAAAATTCAAAATTAAGGCAAAGATTAAGGACACAGTAATATGCAGATAGCAGAAAATGAGAGAACGGTAAGAAAAAAAGCAAAACAATTTATTCGCCGGAAAGGCGCGATTATCGTTAACTGCTCCAGAATGGTAAGAATAATTTCAATATCTCTGCACATTATAATTTTTGCAATGATTTGAATAGCAGGAGTCGTTTAATTTGTAGAAGCATCAAAGATAACTATGTAAGGAATTCATGAAAATGTATCCATGAATTTTTTTCATTAGAAGGATGATTATACTTAAATATCGATATGCTTTATAGCTACTCGTCTTTATACGGGAATTAGACAACTAATTCGTCCGTAAATGGTGGTTTACAGTGTAATATTACCCGTGTAAGATCGGTACACGCGACCTCATCTTCAAAGGCCTTATTATTCTTGTTTAAATTTCATATTTCAAACTGGAAGAAGATATTTGATGAAACAGACACAAAATATTTACACCAACAACTGATGATTACAAAGTTCATTTCAATGTGATTTTTCTATTTGCAGTCGATCGTGATACAGGAATGTCTAAAGAAAAGACTTCCAGGAAACCAAACCATTCCTTTTACGTAGGGATAGGACTGGGGACAACAGCTGGTGCAGTTGTAATTTTAACGGTTGCTGTTTTGGTAGTACGCAAAAACCGACGGACAAGAAACAATAACAACATGTTGTAAGTCTCAGTATATTTTTGCGGTTGTTATTGAAATATATATATAGTGTTGTTATTACTCCCCTTTGGGTCGTTGTCTCTTTGGCACATTCCCCGTTTCCGTTCTTTTTTCTATATATTTTATGAATTTAGGACTTCAGTTGAGGTATACAGTATTTGTCATTTATTGGTTGATTTATTGAGAAGTGTTTGATATATCGACATAAGGGTATTTAGTAATACATCTTTGTTGGAATTAAAATCCTTTAGTTTTTGTAAGTTTAAGGAGGCAATGCTTATTCTTATAACATATTAAAAAAAGTTAAAGCTCCATGGCCAGGGGCAATGCATGGTCTTATAGTATTTATATGAGTATCTGTAAATATTATATATTATCATCGGCTAAAGAGCTAACACCGTGAGTTAGGCTGCAAGTAGAAATCTATTATACGGTAAGACGAGCTAACACCGTGAGTTAGGCTGCAAGTAGAAATCTATTATCATGACGGTAAGGCGAACCGTATAATAGATTTCTACTTGCAGCCTAACTTACGATGTTAGCTCTTTAGCCGATGATAATTTTTTGTCTTCTGTGTAAAGTTTCCACAAGTATTTTGTTCTCACAATATAATGCGTCACACGTATAAATTTATATATTTTACGAAAGGATATGGAGTAAATGAACATGAGACCATAACACATATGTTAACTCCAACTGCAATAATTTTCATGAGCTCTATGGCCATATATATCCGTATTTGTAAGCGTGCTAAAAATAGCCATTTATTGATTTTATGTAAAGATTGATTCAACACTACGAGGTGCTACACAAATACGTACGAGAAATATTATGTCCTTTTACAACGAACGAGAATTTAAAAATTGTCCGTGCACTTTTTTGTTTCAGTGTCAAGAAAAATGACAAATAATGATCCTTCAGCACGACTGCGTGTTAAATAATAATCGGCAAACACGTTGCACGAAAATAACCCTGTGCAAGTCTCAACTAACCCACGTGGTTGTGTTGTTATACTTATCAACAAAGCAGTACAATAATTTTTCGCGCGGAAACACTGTGTATGAACCAATCACCGTTACACAGAAGACAATTAAATGTGTATGATGCCTCCTGTCCTGCAAGATAAATATTAAACATGGCTACATTGCTACATTGTTTTAATTTCATTTGATGTCAGCACAGACAATTACTTACAATTAATTTATATCTACCTGTGGGCTAGTAGCACCTGACGAGGATCTTGGGCCCGGGTCATTACGACCCAAATCGATCCGAAACACGTATTTAGTGGATGAAATCATATTTATATTTTGGTTATTTAAAAAGATTTCTTAACAAACGAATATGGTTAAGATGTTATGAAATTCGCTAGGAATCTTTTATAGAATTCGACACCATCAATAATTAAAAACTGAATAATTTATAACACGCTAATAAACAAACATGGTTACAATGTTATGAAATACTGTAGGATAGGTAATGACACGATTTTTTATAGAATGTGCTACATTGTTTTAATTTCATTTGATGTCAGCACTGACAATTACTTACAATTTATTTATATCTACCTGTGGGCTAGTAGCACCTGACGAGGATCTTGGGCCCGGGTCATTACGACCCAAATCGATCCGAAACACGTATTTAGTGGATGAAATCATATTTATATTTCGGTTATTTAAAAAGATTTCTTAACAAACGAATATGGTTAAGATGTTATGAAATTCGCTAGGAATCTTTTATAGAATTCGACACCATCAATATAAAACTGAATAATTTATAACACGCTAATAAACGAACATGGTTACAATGTTATGAAATACTCTAAGGATAGGTAATGACACGATTTTTTATAGAAGGAAATAATAATCGGCAAACACGTTGCACGAAAGTAACCATGTACAAGCCTCAACTAACCCACGTGGTTGTGTTGTTATACTTATCAACAAAGCAGTACAATAATTTTTCGCGCGGATACACTGTAGTTTGTAAGAATTGTATGAACCAATCACCGTTACACAGAAGACAATAAAATGTGTATGATGCCTCCTGCCCTGCAAGATAAATGTTCAAACATGGCTACATTGCTAAGTTCAGTTATCTTATTTTTTTTCAACATATACCACACACTTATATATATCTCGTGGTATAATTATGAAATAATTTCCTAGTAAAAACATGTAGTTATTTAGCAAATCTCGTAGTTTATAACTAATCAAGGCTAGAATCAATCGATTCATTTCTTTTTAATATTTTCAACTGAATTTCCCTATAGCACAATTTATCTTAAGCTTAACCTTTATGAAACCATATACTAAGTATTCTTTAAATGGAACACATCTCGTCTACATCATATCTTTTGTTCATTATACTTTTCTTTTTGTCATACAAAAAGCATGCTAAATTAATGCAAAAAGGTCTACAAGACAGCAAAAACCAATTTTGTAATTTTTTAAAATTTTTTGAAGAATATTAAGTCTGTGAGTAATCGGGAAAGCCCGATACTAATAGGTATAAAACTAATATTAAAATTGCTCAAAATCCACCTTGCAGGTAAATTTATTTTTCTTCTACTTTAAGATATAATATAGAGAGCAAATGGCGTTATAAAATAAATGTAAATTTCTGAAAAGTGCGACAAATTCAAAATGCGGAAGCATAATCGGGTGATAACATTTTTACTTGGCTTGTATTTTAACACTATAGTCCATAAAATGACAATTTTACTATGTTTAGTAAAAAAAACAGCTTGGTATTTTCTATTTCTTAGATTCATGTACACAAGAAACTACATATATAAGCACCATTCCTGCCTCAAAAGTTTATTATATAAACATCAGACAGATTTGTCGCTCTTGATCGACACATCGAAGACAGGACGCTTGTACATATTACAAATAAATCCAAACATTGCAAAATTTCTTACACTTAATCTTAGATGTAACCTTTATGAAAACATATATTTCCTTAAACCAACAAATTTCGTCTACATTATATCAAAATCTCGGCATACCTTTTAAGCCTGCCAAGAGTTGTGGAGTTCAGAAAAAACATATCTTTATAAATATACGTTTACGTTAACTTTGCCTTTTGTCTTATTTGCGTTTTTCATGTGTTTTTCCATACTGATTCTTCACTAAACCCTTCAGGAAGTTTTCAATTTGATTTTTCTTCCGTAGTGCGACAGTGTTTTACAAGCTGACTAGGCTCCTTGAGGAAGCGGCGAGCACTCCTTGGCCCATCTTTCTAAATTACATTTTGTCTTATTCCTTCCTACTCAAGATTGTGGTTTTGGGGTTAGTAGCATACCTGCATTGGGTTTTATTTGTATGTGTATCATACTATTGGAAGACAGTTAGAGAAATGGGAGGTTTCGGGTACCCATAAACCTATTTTACCCTACCGCCAGCTCTTGCTGGTGCCGCTACCAAGTCTGGATACCCCGAGTTCCTATCGTTGTCTACATTTGTCTTTTTATTGTTTGTCTTGTGCAGTTCACTGGTAGATTGTGGCAAGTAATTGTAATTTTCGGCCATTGAATGTGTTTTCTGTTATCTTTTCCATATTAATAGATATTTTACAATGAAGATATTGTATATAGGTATGGCAAGATTTTTTTGTTGGACAATAATAGAATCATAGTAATTCATAACTTTCAGATGCCCCGGGGGACATTTAATCGCAAGTAACTTATTTTATCAGGAAAAAACAATACTTTGCAATCATTCCACCTGGACGTGTGATGATACGATTAAAGCACATAATCTTTTGCTTGACAACATTTTGTTCGTTTTGGCAACATTGTTTATCAACAGGTCATTGGAATTCCCATGGGTACAAATTGTGCACTTCTCATTGCAGATCTTTTTCTTTTCTGTAACGAACGTGACTTCATGAAAAAAAATTACAAAATTGGACCATACAAAACAGTGATCAACTTATTTCTATTTTCAATGATAACAGCAGGTAAATTGACGATATCCTTACTATTGACAATCCCCAGTTTTTAGATTATGTCGACATCATTTACCCACAACAACTGAAACTTAATAAAGCTAATAATGATTCTAAAAATTGCCCTTTTCTGGATCTAACTATCATCGTTGACTCTGGTAAAATAAAAACTAAAATTTACGATAAAAGGGATGATTTTGATTTCAGTATTACTAATTTCCCTTTTCTTGACGGTGACGTTACTCTAGCCCCATCCTACGGAGTTTATATTTCTCAACTGGTACGATTCGCACGCGTTTGTTCTACTCTTGACAACTTCAATAAACGTAACCTTACTATCACTAAAACTTTTTGCAGCAAGGTTACAGATTTCATAAATTGTTTCACATTTAAAAAGTTTTATCGAAGATATGAACATTCGATATCTAAATATAATGTCACTCGCAAACAGCTTATTACTAAGGGCGTTTCCCATCCTCGATTTTACGGAATTGTTGTTAAAAATGCCATAAACTGGTTAAAATCCAGAAAAACTGGGACGTAACTTACATTCATTACGCATTAGGGGATATCGACCAGATATTCTGCACGTGTCCGTTAAAATTGGCTTTGGGATCCAGTGATCTGAGGATTTTACACACATACTGGCCTCTCACTGATACTGCCGATGTCTACTGAAATACATAACGATTCTTCACCAAACCCATTGGGAGTTTTGAATTTGATTTTTCTTCCGTAGTGCGACAGTGTTTTACCAGCAGACTAGGCTCCTTTAGCTAGCCGGCAGTTTAGCGGCGAGCACTCCTTGACCCATCTTTCAAAATTACGTTTTGTTCCCCCATTTTTCTCTTCTAGATTGTGGTCATGGAGTTAGTAGTCTACCTGTATGGGTTTTATTCGTATGTTTATTATACTATAGGGAAACGGGACAGAGAAAGGGGATGTTTGGGTACCCATAAACCGGTTCTTGTGCAGTTCCTATTTACTTTGTGGCTATGTTTTTCGGCCATTGCAGGTGTTTCCTGTTATCTTTAGCCGAGTTGCGACGAAGTCGAACTCGGCTTATAATTTGATGAATGGTGTCTGGGCGTCCGGGCGTCTGGGCGTCCGGGCCTCAATTTTTGGTTTCCGCATGATATCTTGAGAACCACATGTCATATCTAAATGAAACTTGGCACAGACATGAGTTATGATTAGAGGAAGATCCCTATTAATTTTGAGGTTTGTGCGACAAAGGTCAAGGTCACAAATTCTAAAAATAGAACAAAAATTTGACTTATTCGTTTCCACACAATATCTCCAGAACCACATTACACATCCAAATGAAGCTTGGCATAGACATGAGTTATGATTAGAGGAGGAACCCTATCGATTTTGAGGTCTGTGCAACAAAGGTCAAGGTCACAACTTCAAAAAATGTAACAAAAATTAAACATTTCAATAAAGCCTAAAATCACATGTTCGGTATTATTTGATAACAAAAATAGCTAAAAAAATCATTGTTGATACAAAGTAGTTTTTATATTGCTAGAACATGTAAATTCATTTTATAGTTCTAATTATGTTCACCAACACACTTTTTTTGGGTGTCAACAACTTAAAAATAAGTTAGAATGAAAAGACAGAATTAAAAAAAAAGGAGGTAATAAAACTAATGGAGGTAATTAATTTAATATGAAGAAGTGTCCAATATTACTAAAAGTTTTTTGCAATGTCCAGTAAAAATGAAATCTTATATGAAAAAAAATACATTTGTGTATTCTGATTTTTTTGTAAATTATTGATTTCAGCAATACATATTACCTGAAGTATAAGGGGAACCCCTGCTCAAATTTTTTTGAATGATGGTCTGAAATGGGTTGTAATGGATAGTGGAACTTTCAGTTGCAATGGAAACCAAACCAGAACACTGAATCTTTGAAAAAAAAGTGTTCTGCTACATATTTTCCGTCACAATATAAATTAGATTATAAGGGGAACCCCTGCCAATTTTTTTATGAAAGGGGGACTCAGAATGTTTTGATTTCAGCAATACATATTACCTGGATTACAATATAAATTAGATTATAAGGGGAACCCCTGCCTAAATTTTTTTTGAATGTTGGTCTGAAATGTGTTTTAATGGATAGTGGAGCTTTCAGTTGACATGGAAACCAAACCAGAAGATTGAATCTTAGAAAAACAGTATTCTGCTACATATTTTTCTTCGCAATTTTAGATATTTGTATAAACTAGATTATAAGGGGAACCCCTGCCAAATCTTTATTTTGAAAGGGGGACCTGGATGGTTTTAAAACTGATTTCAGCAATATGTATAACCTGGATTATAAGGGGAACCCCTGCCCAATTTTTTTTTGGATGGTGGTCTGAAATGGGTTGTAATGGTTATTGGAGCTTTTAGTTGCCATGGAAACCAAACCAGAACACTGAATCTTTCAAAAAAAAATTATGCTTCACAATTTCTGAAATATGTATAAACTAGATTATAAGGGGAATCCCTGCCATTTTTTTTTTTTGAAAAGGGGGGGGCTTGGAATGTTTTGATTTCAGCAATATTTATGTAACCTGGATTATAAGGGGAAAACCCCTGCCCCAAACCAGAACACTGAATCTTTCAAAAAAAATTATGCCTATCAATTTCTGAAATATGTATAAACTATATTATAAGGGGAACCCCTGCCATTTTTTTTTTTGAAAAAGGGTGTTTTGATTTCAGCAATATATATGTAACCTGGATTATAAGGGGAACCCCTGCCCAAATTTTTTTTGGTCTGAAAGAAGTTGCAATGGATAGTGGAGATTTTGGTTGCTATGTATACCAAACTAGAAAACTGAAATTATTAGAAAAAAGGTATTCTGATACACACTTTCAATTTCAGCAATAATAAAATAAAAAACTAGATTTTAAGGGAGAACCCCTGCCCAAAGTTTTTTTTTGGAAAGGAACTTGGAATGTTTTGACTTTTAGTCAAGTTTGGACAAAGTCAAACTTCCTCAAAAGTTCCATTATAAATATCTGATTGAAATAAAAGAATTTATATGCTGATATGCAACTATTTGCCTGTCCGATGATGTAATAATGAAAATAACAAATGTTCGCAACTCGGCTTTCGCACCATTGGTGCGTTTTCTGATTTTTTTTATTCTGTTTTGCTATCTATATCGAATATTTATTGTCTCCAAATAAATGTTAATTGATCAATACATATCCTTTCGTAAAATATTGAAAATAATTTCTAAATTCTTTGAGAAATTGTTACTGATTTCTTTAATGTCATATTTTAAAATGATTAATAATGTTACATTACAGGAGACGCATGGAACAAACACACTACATCCCTCCAAAGATACCAGAATGGATGGAACAATGCAGGCAAGGTAAGAATACGTGGGTACTACTATTACATGTTTTCACACTTTTGACACATGTTTATCTGCAAACATTTTAACTTTGGCATATCTTAATACGGTTAGTGATATGTCTTTCATATGTTTAATTTGTTTCCTTGCTCTAGGAAGCCTTTGATTTTGTTCCACATTATTTGATTTCATATATTTTTTTTACCTCTTCATTTGACTTATTTAATAAAAAAACAAAACAAAACTTGTATATATCTGTAAAAAGTAATTGCTTTGGTTTTCATATTTCACACGTGCATTTCTTAGGATAAGTTTGGACCGCTATATTCTACGTTATGACATTTCGATTACTTCATTATTGTGTCATTTACCAAATGTGTTTGGCTTTTCATATTGAAATGAAGTTGTTATTAAGTTGTTTGTATTAATTTTTTATTTCCTGTTTCTAAGGGACAGAGATATTATGGGAAAAATTATTTCTCAAATGTCCAGAACATGTGTTACCAGATTGGGAATCCTTTGTTAGAAGATTATATAGTAAGTGTTTTTGTGAAATAAAAGGACAAGGTGCGATAAGGGGTTGATTTGGCCCAAGATTCCAGTGAATTTCTAAGTTGCACCTCAAGATTTTCTTTCATGTTGTTTTAAAGTTGAGATACCATTAAAAGAAAATATACAAAAGTTAGAACCAATGACGTTACAACAGGTACAGTTTTGACGTCATGAAAAGGCTTCTTTTGAGCATATTCATAGAAATATATCAAATTTGGCAGATTTTCGAACAGTTTTCCTAACTGGAAATATTGAGCACAGTCAAGAACCAATTAGATAATTTACCAACTTATTGATACAAATGAATTGAACCTCTCATACAAATATTTTTCTGGTTCTTGCATGTGCTCTATATTTTCTATGCAGAAAAAGTAGTCACAATTGGTAAAATGTGTCATTTTTTCTACAAAATCTTCAATTTGTCCCTTCTTCTACACTCAAAAACTAAGGAATCATACATCAATATTTGAGATGTGTTATTCTTTACTGAAAAGAAATACCAATAGAACATTTTAATTAGAAAATTCTGTGAATTCAATCAAATTTATTTTTCAGGCCAAATAAGGCCTTTATCGCCCCTACTCCTTTACACATTTACACGTGTTGCACTGTGCTGAAATCATATATTCTTGAGTGTGTTTAAAATAATATGAATAACTGTAAAAAATGAACAAAATTAACAACATTTGTCATTTGTATACAAGAGACATTTGAAGCAATACTGGACCACAACATTTGCCTTAGTTCTCAATGTTATCTTTTTATTTCCGTGCATTGTAGCTGTCTCACGTCCTTGTTTTGTCTTTGTTTTTATCTGTTACCGTTTTTGCCATCTTTGGACTTCGATTTTTGTAGTCATCGGTTCCCTTGTTCCTTCGGTATTCTACTGCCGTTGTTTGGAAGTCCATTAACCGGAAAACTTTTAAAAGCTGATAGAGAACTAATAACTAAAGAGGTCTAAATAGTAAAGCCTAAATTCAGCTAAGGACAGAGCTTGCATGAGGGATATTCTTCTTAGTTTAAAACAAAATTTTGTAAAATTTAGATATTGTAAGTTTCAATAAAGTCGGTTTTCGGGTCAGATTTGGCACTACTTCCTTGTGTCCGTTAAATTTCGGCCAAATTCGTCAACTCTGAACTTGACCTAGAATCAAACCTTTAGTAGATAACCAATAAATCAAGTGAATCAATTTCTAAAAGACGCGTCAGTATTCCTGATTGACAGATAGAACAATTATTTGTGACGGGTATCCGTGCTTTAAATCCATGTATAAATATTGACAATGTAAGGCTTTTTAAGCATTTTAAAGATTTGAAGTCGAATCAACTAAGTTATTAAGGTAGGTAGACACTAATAGATTTTGTTATAAATTGGCAAATTTAAAGACCCTATCCTAAACAGTTGAAATCCGCAATAAAAAGTATGGGTCATGCCTTTTTTTTTCTAGAATCCAGGTCGAAGTTTGTGCATTTTTTGCCATTTTTTCACCTAAATTTACATAAAATGTACGGGGAAAATATGGAAAGGCAATCTTTAACTCAACAGAAAAAAACCTTTTATGCATGACAATTTCTTGTACTTTTGTTAAAAGATCGTTAACTTTATGATCTATACTACGGGAAAAGCCGAAAAATGTATAGGCCACCATACTTTTAACGGAGACATTTCGTAAAGTTATCGTAATAAACATTAATAACGGGAAATTGGAGCTAATTCGCAGCAAAGTAGACGCAATAACACGTTTAAAACTGAGTCAATCAATTATGACGTCACAGAAGAAAACCTGTCAATTGATTGTTCCGGTGGAAAAGTCAAACCAAATCCGTATTCGACTCTAGGTATCAAACCACCAATTCAACCAATCAGAGTTGGAACGAATGAGAAAATAGACCTTTTGAATCTAAAGATAGACTTTGTATTCCTGCACCTTTAAAACTATTCAAGGGAATTTGATGAATGGTACATCCATTTAAACATTGATATATTAGGTTTAATTCAAGACCAAGGTCAATTGACCAGGTGTAATTTTAGATCACTTAAAAGAGGGGAATTCCCAATGACTATTTTTGCGCAATGTTGTGATGTCGTGGTACGTATTTATAGGTGGCTTTCCCCAACACACCGGGAATCTCTTAGAAGGCTTTAAAGGTATGATGAAAATTTGATATAATGTAGAGCAGGTATGTGCCTTTCACGACATGTATGGTCTTGGCAAGGTTAAACTTAAGATAAAATGTCCAGGGAGGTTTGAAAATTCCAAATTTTAGTTGAAAATGTTAAAGAAATGAATTGGTGGTTTCACACCTTAAGACAAAATTTGCGAAAATTTTGAAACATGTCTTAAAAAGTTGTTAATAGCCTAAACTGATGCAAAACATGTATGTATGATGAATTAGAGGTAAAGATTGAAGTTTTAGCCAGCTGGTGCCACAATTTTGGCCAAAAATAACTGTTATGTAATATTTTGGTATTTTTACACTGAAATACCACTTTCAGGTCATTTTAATGATTTTGAGCAAAATTAGATGGGTTAACTGTGTAAAATAGTTTGAAAACATCAAATGCAGGCTGATTTTACAAAAGAATTTGTCACTGTTTTGAATATGTGTTCAATTTTTTCAAATTACATGTCGATCGGTGTCTCGAACAAATGCGACAACACTGACTGAGGTGCCTCATATAAAAATCTGTCTGATTTGTATACAATAATTTTTTTAAGCAGGAATGGTGCTTATATATGCAGTTTGATGTGAACATGAACCTCAGAAATAAAAAATATCATGCTGTTGTTCTACTTAACAGTGTAAAATTGTCATTTTAGGGTCCACAGTGTCAAAACAAGAGCCAAGTCAAAAATTTT
>MJUU01021386.1:69288-93486 GCA_002080025.1 Modiolus philippinarum
ATCTGTTTTTTGGAAAACATTTTTGACTTTGCCACACTTTTCATAAATTTGCATTTGTTTTATTATGTTATTTTCTTTAAATATTATATATTTAATCCCCCTAAGGGAAATAAATACACCCAGGTGGATTTTCAGTAGTTTTAATACTATCAATGTACCTATTCATATCAGGCTTTTCGGCTAACACGCAAACCTAATATTCTTCAGATGCTCAAAATATAATCAAAACTGGTTTTTCCCTATCTTCTTGACCTTTTTGCATCAATTTCTGCATTGAGAATGCTATTTGTATGACCAAAACCAAAGCAAAGCCCATTTCAAGTGCAAAAATTTACCTCAGAAGCACCTTCTCAAAGTGGGGGGGAGGATGACATTTTGTAGCATAATTTCATAATTTTAAAGGCATCTTTGAACATTTGCAACTTCATTTTGATAGTAAAATACTCTAAGGGCTTAGCATTAAACATTGGATGAGATTCATTACATAAAAGAAGTAATTTTGGTTTTGTGTCCATGTTTAACATCTATGAGTGATTGTGCTTAATCAAAGCACTGAAAACACTAAATCTGTGACTTTTTTAATAGTGATGTAAAGTAGGGAAAAAATCAGAAAAGGCTGTTATTTTCTGTATACAATTTGGAAAATAACTAAAGAACATGATGAAGTGCAGCAATTACACTGGGGGATGTTTTAATATCATGTTAAGGTATCAAACCACCAATTCAACCAATCAGAGTTGGAACGAATGAGAAAATAGACCTTTTGAATCTAAAGATAGACTTTGTATTCCTGCACCTTTAAAACTATTCAAGGGAATTTGATGAATGGTGCATCCATTTAAACATTGATATATTAGGTTTAATTCAAGACCAAGGTCAATTGACCAGGTGTAATTTTAGATCACTTAAAAGAGGGGAATTCCCAATGACTATTTTTGCGCAATGTTGTGATGTCGTGGTACGTATTTATAGGTGGCTTTCCCCAACACACCGGGAATCTCTTAGAAGGCTTTAAAGGTATGATGAAAATTTGATATAATGTAGAGCAGGTATGTGCCTTTCACGACATGTATGGTCTTGGCAAGGTAAAACTTAAGATAAAATGTCCAGGGAGGTTTGAAAATTCCAAATTTTAGTTGAAAATGTTAAAGAAATGAATTGGTGGTTTCACACCTCTATATTTGCAAATGCGCGATTGAATTGCGCAGCGCAACAGTGTCAATCTACCCTAAACGCTGGAAGCCCGGGGGGTCAGTAGCTAAATAAATAGTACTTGTTATTCTGACAAATGGGGTGTATTTTGAACATTTTATTCTAGAATGGAGTAAGCTTTTCGTGACCTGAAAATGAAGTGGCCAAAGTCATATTTTTGGTGGGGTATTGTTTTTTTATCAACTGGTCTTGAAACAGATTAAAAATTCTTAAAGTGTATTGTCAAAAATAAGATCTGGAACGGATTTATTAAACCAGTGTTACAATAATAATACTGCTGAGTTTATTGACACAACTGCCAGCTATAATTACTCATACTTCAGTTGAATCTTTTATGTAAAATGCACAGAATCTCGGCAGAATAGGCCATCAAAATTGTTATCATGCAGAATGTTACTACTACTTCTTTTTATGTTATTTTTTTTTTACTTTCACCGAAGGGTTTACTCTCTATACAAATTACAGATTCTGAAATAACATTTTATACAAAGACATGTTATCCTGGAAAATTGGTTGTTACAGCTTTTATAAGCGATTACTCGAGATCACCCTGTTATACAGGTTCACTTTCGACATCTTCCCAAGGTTTTCGAGTTCAGTATCTTTCCCAACAAACCCTTGAAAGATTTGGTTTATATTTCATGGACTGCTTCTCTTCATACGAAGCAACTAAAAGAACAATTTAGAACGGAACATTATTTATATTTCCTGAGCTACTTCACTTGATCAAATGCAACCAGACAAATCAATGGAAATCCATCTTAACCAATTTTGAATGATAATGTGTTGGTAAGGTGAGCATCGGAAAATCAAGCAAGGTCAAGCAAGGCCTACGGCTGGATTTGAACCGCTGCTTTGCTGTCATCTATGGTAACACCGCCTGTACTATATCCATCTAGGGTATGAAACTATAACTTTCGGTAACCGGGTCATTTATTTTCGTAGGAAATCAAGAGTTAATACTGTTGCACGCAACTCTTTATAATATGAATAATAATGTGTTGGTAAGGTGAGCTGCAAAGGTACAATACATGATTCTGAGATGTTGATGATAATCATCTATTTAAACCTGTTGCCATCCTCACAAGGTCAAGCAAGGTCAACGGCTGGATTTGAACTCCTGCTTTGTTGCAATCTATGGCAACACTGCCTGCACGATTACTTTGATTTATGGAATCTTTTGGTTTTTTTCTTCGGTATTATACTGTCATTGTTTTCTCAATTTTAGATACACTCATATAGCATTTTCTAAATGATTCGTTTGCGAAATTCACGACTCCGATGGTCGTATCCACGTTGACAAAAAGTCCACCCTTTAATAAGAAAATGAAACAATTTACTATCTACATTATATAAAAATACTTATTTTACATATTTTATAGTGCTATCTGGTGAATCAGAAAAAGGACAGCATAGTGTTGACATGGCAAAAGAGGCATTCGACAAGGAGTTGTTCACCTCTCGTATTCGTAAAGCTCTTGTCCTATGGAAGCAGAAATTTGCAACAGATGATAAGGAAATAGAAATGTTTTACATTTTTTCTAATGCTGTGAAACAGCACAAAAATAGAAACAAATAAATGATGATAAGGTAGTAAATCTGGGGTAATCAGAAATGACTATTAAAATTACTTGTTGTGTTGGGTTTGAATAAGACCCGAAATTTATATCACAAATAAAAATGAAATATTCATCTTATCATAAATTGCACTCCTTTAGTAAATCGCTTCATAATACCTGCATTAAAATATTTAGGTTTTAAATGGTATCTAAAAATATAAAATCAAATGAAAGTCGGATATTAGGTATCCGAAGAAATTCTTTCTACCTCACGGTTAGTATTACCCCAAATTAAAAATTTGTATGCAGTTTTCCTAACCACGTGAAAAAAAATGGTACGGTGAATGTTTATAGAATTTTGATATGATTTATACGTGTCAAGAATTTTTTTTATTTCCTAGTTCTTGGTGAAAATTGAATTATAGGTTTTTCATCTAGGAGAAACTTAATGAAGATGTAATTCAAGCAATGATCTCATAATATACTTTTTTGTACTACAAATCAAGACTTATTGCATGCCAATGATCATTATCATCTCATATTTTTGTCTTTAAGTTTCTATAAATCGGATATCAATTCAGGGCCTATTTATTCCGCTTCTTATTCATATACAGCACAGTAATTTATGCCTGATAGTGATTTTTGAACGGAATTTAAAACTCTAAAGATATGGGTATTTTCGTGAACTAGAGACCAAAAATCTTTCGGTGAAAGTTTTCAATATTTTTCTTGAAGTATTTTAGTACATACATCGGCAAATAAATATCAAATGAAAAAATGAGGAAAGGGAAATTCCTGAATCAAAATCCAAAATCACGGCAATTCATATCCATCACGAATTGAGACAGCATGACAAAGACAAATCAAATAAACAAAAATGAACAAGAACGCTACAAAAGTAAAGTACTAGCTGTGTGAACCCCTTCAAAGACTGAGGTATCATCAGTTGCTTTGGAACGGTAAGCCGACCTGCTCCACGCGTGGCACCCGTCACACTGCCAGAGCAAAATCTGTTTTTTTTCATACTGCAAATTTAAAGACAACTGAATTGTGGGAAAATTTGTGGTTACCTCGGGTCTACTACCTTTTAAAGATGATACGGTTGCCAATTTAAGTCATCAAATCTCTATCAAAACATCAAGGAAAATTAATAAATGCAGTTTTAAGGGAAATAAATAGCAACCATTGAACAACATTGTTTTCTTTCGTGAGATTAATGATTTATATTAATCTGCACTGATGAGACATAATTAGTCATCATTACTACAAGTCTATAAAAAACACTGCGAGCCAAGCTAACTATAAATGCCCCTGTTTCACGATTGGAATACAAAAATTGTAAATAAAAGCTTAAATCTTTGTTCAAATCAAAATTCAAAGTAGAAACGAATGAAAAATACACATTTTTAAGTAGAGGTAACTTTGATATTTAACCTGCTGACCCTGAAATCAAAACATGTTTTTCTTATCTATAATTTTTCAATTTTTCCAATGCATGTTTGACCTCAATATATCCCCTACTGAGGTGTTTTCCTAATCTCTGATGCTTTCACTTAGTAACTTGCTTTCAAGCTCGTGATGAAATTTTGAAGTTGCGCTCCAAAAACCAACTGTTGGTCCAAATTGTCAATTTACCAATGCTTACAATTCGAAAATGCAAAATATTTTTGACAGACGGACGGATGGAAAGACACCAACATCACAGTAAAGGCTCCCTCCCCTTTTCGCGTTGAACAGGACATTGTAATCGAAAATGCACGTCTAAGTATTGCCGTAAAATTAAAATCGTGATCTCAATTAACAATTTTTTTTAAGCACAGTCTTAATAAATTTCATTTCTTTCAATAATGTTATTATTTCATGTATTTTCATTATTTATTTATTTAGCTTTGTTTCTTGAAATTCTGATCTGAAAGGTTTTTCCAATCTATCACAAAGGGAGCATTTCATGCAATTTACTTCCTTAATTTCTATTAGAACAATGGTATAATTTTATTTCAGTGTGATAGTTTACAAATGTCGCTGGCGACAAATTGTTGTTTATTCATATATAAAAATTGCATGTGTTTCAAAATGTGAATGATGTATGAAATTTGTATGATATATATCAATTTAATTAAATAAATAAAAGTAATTTTGGAGGCATTCAGGTGGCCGACTCGCTCGCAAACTAGATAAGGTCTGAAGGTTTTTGTGTGCAGACCGCGTTTACACATCCATAAACTTCCAAAATTACTTTTATATCTTACAATCCCTAATTTAAGAACACAAAACAATGTTGTCACTCAATTTTAAGTCGCCATATGCCTAATTTACCGCGAAACCATTTTTTCGAAAAATAAGTTTTCGGAGTTGACAAATGAAATTGGACGTTTGCAATAAAAATTAGAATTATTCATCTATGCATTACATGCATGTAAATGTTATTTTGCAAGGTTGTGTTTATGAAGGACTTGCATGATTTAAGCAATAAACAGTAATTAAATGTAGTTTCTTTCAGCAACTTGTGAATCATTTTATTCATATAATTTAGCAACAAGCAAAATCTCATTATATTTTGTTATTTTGTATTTTGTTATCTATTTTGATTTGTCGCATTACATAAATAATTTTAGTAAGTTGTCATATTTGAGAACTTGAAATGACTGATGGCAACAAATTGTAAAAGAACTGCACCTTCATTATGCTATTATATGATACTACATTATTTTAATGGTAGTATGATGCAGTTTAGTCATGAAAAGCTGTTCTCTGCATGGCGTTTAATTCCATAATATATCCTTTTACATCTTTTATGTAATTGCGAAATAACAGTATTAAAGTAATTACAGTTGAATTTTTATTTTTGTTTGTAAATTAATATATATTTGTTTACTGAACCAATTTCATACTGATTATTTTCACTGCAGACTTGTTTAACTGATCTTACCTGTGCTAGGGGCCGTCTTGAACTTGCTATGAGGTATGAGCAAAGCTAGATTGTTGAACGCCGCATGGTGACTTCAAGATGAAGAACAGCAATAAAGCGTTCTTTCATTGCTTGGTGTTACCATGTTTATGTAGAGATTTTGTCTTGCGTGCATTTCCTTCATATCTTTTCATGTGTTTACAAATCCTTCAGAACTTTAATAATTTGTTTCTTTCCTTAGCTATGAATCACCAAACGGGCCTAAATTGCAAATATGCAGACTACCTAATTTTTAGCTCACCTGGCCATGTGGGCTTTTGCCATCACTTGGCGTCCGTCGTCCGTTGTCGTCCGTAAACTTTTCACATTTTGATTATCTCCTCTGAAACCACTGGGCAAATTTTAACCAAACTTTACAGGACTGATGTATGGTAGGTCCTTCACAAAGATTGCCGAAATTTTTCCGATCCGCCAAAAAAAACATGGCCGCCAGGGCCGAACATAGTTTAACATGGGACCCTATGTGAAAATGCACATTTGGGCTATCTCCTCTGAAACAAAAGAACAAAACTGAAACAAACTTTACAGGAATGATGTATGGAAGGCCCTTCACAAAGATTGCCCAAATTTTTCGGATCCGCTAAAAAACATTGCTGCCGGCGCAGAACATAGTATAACATGGGACCCTATGGGAAAAGCATATATTTGCTATCTCCTCTGAAGTTGCTGAAGTAAATTGAACCAAACTTTACAGGAATGATATATGGAAGGTCCTATATGTAGATTGCCGGAATTTTTTCCCAATCCGCTAAAAAACATGGCTGCCAGCGCAGAACCTAGTCTAACATGGGACCCTATGGGAAAAAGCATATATTTGCTATCTCCTCTGAAGTTGCTGAAGTAAATTGAACCAAACTTTACAGGAATGATGTGTGAAAGGTCCTTTACTCAATTTGTTGAAATTTTTTCGATCCGCCAGAAACATGGCCGTCATCACAGGGCATAGTTTAACATTGGACCCTATGGGAAAAGGTATATATTGACTAACTCCTCTGAAGCTACTGAAGCAAATTGAATCAAAGTTTAGAGGAACGATATATTGAAGGTCCTTTACTTAGATTACCAAATTTTTTCCAATCTAACAAAAAAACATGGCCGTCAGTGCAGAACATAGTTTAAAAAAACACGGAACCCTATGGGAAAAGCATATATATTTGCTATCTAGTCTGAAGCTACTGAAGCAAATTGAACCAAACTTTACAGGAATGATGTATGGAAGGTCCTTCACATGGATTTCCGAAAAGTTTCCAATCCCATAAAAAACATGGCTGCCATCACTGAACATAGTTTAACATTGGACATCTGATACCACTGAAGCAAATTCAACCAATCTTTACAGCAAGGATGTATGGAAGGTACTTTACAAAAATTGCTCATTTCATTTCGATCTGACAAAAAAACATGGCCTCCAACATAGTTTAACATTGGAGCCAGGAATGAGATAACCATCCTTTATAATCATCATCTTTGAAACTAATCAAGCAAATTTAACTTAATGTAAAGGTCCTTTGTAAAAATTATTCATTTCAATAGGATCAGACAAAAAACGTGGGTGCTATTGAAGAACATAGCTAAACATTTGACCCCATTGGTTAGAAAACATCATTTTTAGTCATGTATGGCATAGAAGCATTTTGACAGGTGAGCGATACAGGCTCAGTCTCTGAGCCTTTAGTTTTTATTGTACATCAGATTTCTCTGGGATTTTTGTCTTTGGCTGCTTTTATGTAAGCTTTCAGAACTATGTGAACAGATTTGGCCCAGTTTTTACCGTTTAAGAGCTATATTTGAGGGTCAACGGGCCAACATTGCAATTATTCAAAATGTTTTAAACCTTGCTTTTCCGTCGGATTTTGAGCTATTGTCATCACTATTCGTCCGCCCGTTTGTCGTACGCTTTTTCAAATATCTTCTGCTCTGAAATCAACGAGAAGATTTATAACAGATAGAAGTCAAAATATAATTTTCAAAATGTTCAGCATATCAACATCTACCCACCATATTAAATTTGAAGAAAATATGATACCATATAGGAGTTATTGCCCTTTATTAGTCATTTTTTTGTTGTAATTTTAATCATTTTGCCTGATATTTCAAAAACAATTAGAGAAAGAGGTTAAGATT
Source organism: Modiolus philippinarum (assembly GCA_002080025.1). Lineage (NCBI taxonomy): Eukaryota > Metazoa > Mollusca > Bivalvia > Mytilida > Modiolidae > Modiolus > Modiolus philippinarum. Next base: position 77,152 of record MJUU01021386.1, read on the forward strand.
TAAATGCAAAAATGTTCAGCGAGTAAAGGACTACATTTTATTGTCATGATGGAAGTTAATTGACGTGCTCACACTTCATGCAACATGGCTGCCAGTCGTGAAGGTAGTGTAACAGCCGGGTCCTTTAGGAAAACATTTTCAAAGATTTTTTCCTCTTAATCTACCTGGCTAATTGGAACCGCAATTGGTAATAACTTTCCTTAGTTTATCCCTCTGAAATATGTGTATGGCTGGTCCTCAGATCCCAGACGGCCGCCAGCAGGGAACATAGTTTATAATGAGACCCAATAGGAAAGCACTCAAAGATCTCCTCTGAAGCCACAAAGTGTATTGGAACCAAACTTGGTTACCAAAGTCCTTTCCTCGTCCCTTTAAAAATGTGTCCGGCAAGTTCGTACCTTATCCAATATAACCGCCTGTGGGCAACTTAATTTCAACATTGAATTCTATTGGAAAACACATTCATAGAGTTTCTTCTCCGAAACTACATAGCCAATTAGACACAAACTTTATCGCTAAAGTCTTAGCTTGGTTTTCTTAAATAAAATGTGTCTGAGTTATCTGCAACTCATCCGAGATGTTCGCCTGCAAAAAACTTTATTCAACATTAGACCATTTTGGAAAACTAATTCAAGGATCTTCCCTTCTGAAACTACTTGCCAGTTTGAGCAAACCTAGTTACAGTTATCCTTTGTTGGCTCTCTTTGAAAATTGTGTACTGGAACCCAGCGTCATATCCAAGATGGCCGCCATAGAAGATCATACTTTAACATTTGACCCAAACGGAAAGAATTCAAATATCTTCTCCTCTAAAACCACAGAGCCAATAAGAACTATACTTGGTCACAATTATTCCTTGAGAGGTCCCTTTTAAAATATGTTTGTAATGCCTGTGCCTCATCGAAAATGGCATTAACATTGAATCCTACAGGAAATCATATTCAAAGATCTTTTACTCTGAAAACACTCTTCCTTTTTGAACTTAAACTGGTCACAGGATTCCTTTTGTTACCCACTTTAAAAAATGTGCCCTGTAAGTCCACGTCAGATCCAAAATAGACGCCAGCGTGGAACATAGTTTAACATAGGACCCTATTAGAAATGCATTCAAAGATGTTCTCCTCCAAAAGGCTTCAACCTTTAAACTGAATTTAGTCACAATAGTCCTTGGATTTTCCACTTCATTGTGATTTTTATGTTGGAACCTCATCAAAGATTGCCGCCAGCGTGGAACATAGTTACACACAGAACTCTATCATATTGAAGTCTATTAACATACTACAAAATGATGTCCTTTGCATTTGAGGTTATTCGGACTGTCTGTGTCAGCCATGGACAATGTGAGTCAAACAGGCTCTTGGTTTTCTCTGTAGGCCTTCAGTATTATGTCAACGGATTTGCCGTAGCTCTAAACATTTCTGAGCTAAGGAGGCAAAATTTCATTTTTTCAAATCTGTAAAAATGTTTCTTTTTTATAACATTTCGAAGGGATATTTTTTCTTTTGATTCTTCTCTGAAGTAGTTGGCGGTATGTAACAAATCTGGAAAAATTCTTACCGTTTACGGGTTATAAGTGATCAAAGATGTCGAAATTTTTATTTTTTGTTCTTTAAATCCTTCGTGTTGTTGGCTTTTCATATTATGTCAGAGGATTTTTGTAGCTCTTACTGTTATGGCCAGGTGGAGTGTTACTCCTAATAAATTCAAGATAGGAAATCTGAAATATGTAAAATCCACAACCGCATCGAGTGAGAAACGATATTTCTAGACTAGAGATAGTTAAGTTTTCAATCTTTTAAACACGAGGTTTGCCGAGTGTTTAAAATATTTGAAAATCAAACAATCGAGAGTGTAGCAATGTCGTTTCCTACGAGATACGGTTGTGGATTTTATTTTCTCTAATGATTTCAAGAAGATTGTGGACAAAAACATGACCCCCCTTTTCTGATGATCCAAAATAAATATGTTCTTTGAATGTGACGTCATCAGGCATGGTCGCCTTTTTTCATGACGTCACATTGTTAAAAGTCGAAAGACGACAGACATATTAGACGTCATAATTGAATTTTAACCATTGAATGATCGAGAACACTTTATGCACATGTTGGTTAACATTATGATCTCCTGTGACCTGAATTGACGAGAACAGCATAAGAATTAGAGAAACACGTATTCACAATTTCCTAAATATGGTTTTAAGTGTACCAGCTTTGTCAATTTCGATCCAAATCAAAGCTTTTGTCTCTTGCTGTGTTCTTTAATTCAAGTTGACTGGTATATCCGGTATAAGATACCTAAAGACCCTAGAGCTTTACCATCTCTTCTTATCTTTTAGAAGGTTTTATATACATTCGGCTTCATACGAATGCAAAACAAAAAAAAAACAAACAAAAAAAAACAAACAAAAAAAAAAAAATCGGCAGGTACGGTTCATATTTGGTGCCTATTGGAATACCGATTATCTGCTGCAATAGACAATAGACAATATTTTATTGACAAATCAAAGTGTCCAATTTAAGCAGTATAACAACAAAACAATACACGGACAATACAAAGTATTATTGAATTACACATATAACATTAAAATATAATGAGATTAAAACCCATAGTCCCACCTGGTACTATTCACATACCATTACAAGAAGGAGAAAACTCTCATTGCAAACTAAATAAATGATCTCTCCTCTGAAAAAACTGTTTTAGCAATTTATACAAAATTAAAGTAATATTTTATCTCATTACTAAGAAGCCAAATAAATTTATTTTCATCTGTATGATCTTTAATGATCTTTAAAATATTTGTTTAAATTACAAATCTGTTCAAAAAAGGTTTTCTTATATCATTTAAGCTACTACATTTAATCAAAAAATGGATCAATGCCACTACCACATAATTTACATTTTCTATCTTCAACTTTTAAATTAGTGTATCTACCTGTTTCAATATTTAGATGATGTGCACTTATCCTAAATTTTGTGAAAAGACATCTGTCATTTTCTTGACCATATTCAAATATTTTTCAGTTTTAAAATTAGTTTTAAATGTGCGATAAGTTCTTAACTTACTACCAACCATAGCATTTCTTTTATTATCATTAAATAGTCAATATCAACCCAGAAAACTCGACAAATACACTGTATTATCCTTCCCTATGTTTATAAAACCTGCGAATTACTTCTGCAAAACCTGTATCTGGTTGACCCGGAAATATCGGAAATTAACCTGGATATATCAAGGGATTCTCCCAACATTTTAAAGGTAACAACTTTTTTTTTAAGTTTTCACATAAAAGAAAAAAAAATCTAATACATTTTCCTTTTCCGATTAAGTATTCAAAACAGTCATTATTGCAGAAATAGATAAACTAGACCCCAGTACAACTACATAAACTAGGTCATTGATATATCCTGCAGAGCTTCCATGTTTTTTACTTATGACGTCATAAAAAACTATAAAAGGAACGATAGAATAAGGTAACAATAAAAGGTTGCTGCAGCATTCAAAATCGACATGATTACTAGTACTCCGGGTAAAATATGTATCCGGTTTCAAAACGATTTTGTGATAAAATGATTAAAAAATACAAAACATGTTTTATGCAGCTGAAAATTGTTGAAAAGGCGAGACTGGCGTGTATGTCGATTTTCCTGCGTGACGTTGGGAGAATTTAAAACCTCATGCAGTTCAAAAGTTACAAATCTAAAATCGGGCTTTTGACAACTTAAGTGTTGTAAAATATCATCCCGCTCGCCAGAATATAAAGTTTGGGGCGAGTGAGTGTGTGCTTCATATTTTGGCTCATAGGATGATATTTTATAATACATATCTGTCAATTACTGTTTTATTTATGTTAAAATTCAATCTAAAAACGTATCAACGCACATAGAATGCGTGCTTATATTCACATGAAATGCGTGTATTTTTGACCATGAATTTAATATACTCACTGTTTTTTTACGAAATAAAACGCAGTAAATGAACATGAGACCATAACACATATCTTAACTCCAGCTGCAATAAATTCAATGAGCCGTATGGCCACCCCGGAAACCATTTCCCCACCAGCAGCACCAGAACCCAAACACAGGAAATCCACAGTTTCAAAAAAATGTTTAAAACGCACAAAACCAAACGACATCCAAATAATCAGCGATATCAAATACAGCCCAAGACAAACTATGACGGAGGGAGCAAAAACACAGGTTTCGGAATTTACATAAATTTAGATAAAAATTATAAACAGAGGGTACACATGAGATGTGATCTCATGTACAAATACACCATATCTTAGAAAAATAAATAGCACAGATCTCAACACGGATTTGTTTTAGCAGCTCCACAAATAGTCTGAAAAGGCCGATTCTGCCGCACCTGCCCTATTCAAGGGGAAATCCTGCATAGGACCCCCAACCCCGACGGTCAAAATGCACGACGGTATTCCTACTGAGCACAGGGTAAATACAAGAAATATGACTTTCGTACATAATGGATTTGTTGACGAATTCATCAGCGAAGACGCCTTTCAGGAGAAGGTGCAGGACCAGAATCAGGAAGCCCTGACATGGAAGGACTTGCCTACAAGAGTGATCTATAAGATCTTGGAGGTAATAGAAGTGGAAGGAAAATTTGGCAAAAGGAAAATTCTCACTCTGAAAAATCGAGAAGGGGAGACCACCAAGGCATGGGGATGTCCCAAGCTCAACAAAGAAAAGAGTCCCTTGCAAGGAGTTTTCGTTCGGAGCACTGGATTCAAGATGAGCAAGAAATCTAATCAGCACTACCTCTCATACTATCTGGTGAGGAAGTGAAAAAATCCTAGGCTATGGGTAAGAACGCAAAATTTCCTAATCCATTTTTTTCTATCTGGAGGGTTCGGGAATGAGCGAGGCGCGATTGGAAGAACCATCCCTACGGCGCATGCGCATTCAGTTCTTCACTAATTGGGGAGAAGGTTGACGAAGCTGATCCTTCTCATCGTAATAATTTTTTGAGGCAGACTACTGGAGCACCGTTTTCACCTGCCAGCTGGGACCTATAGGTTTTGGCTAATCGCACGGTATCTCGATGCTTCTTTTCCTTCTTGGCGACTCGGCGTGAGGTCAAGGACATGAGCATATTTCCCGAAGTATATAGGCAGGCGAGGGAATTCAGGGGAATGAATGCCACAGCACCCACACAGGTCAGAGCAGACCCCATCGTACCACTGGTTAGCAATAGACTGCACACGGAACACGCACCCAGGGCAAAGGAGACGACCTTATCCAGTCGGTTATAGATCTTCAACGCATGCTCATATCTCCGGATTTCTGCGATGAGCTCCTCTTCATGTAAGCGATATGACTGGCATCTACTTCGTCCATTTATTTATAGGAGCATGCCTAGCAGAGGGATACTCTTGAAGGGGTTATTGGGGCCAAGTTGAATCCACTACCATGGTAGAACCGACTTCCACTCTTCAAGTACAATCCATCACCGTAAGTATTGGGAAAAGTACCTGGGCTGAGATGCAGACCATGACCCTGGGGTTTCACGCAGCATACTTTTCCAACCTTCTTGAGATATAATCCGGATCCCACGGCTTCCAGGCACCCACAACCAAAGCAGGCAGCACGGTTTTGGCTAGCATAGGAATCACATCAGAGGCGAGACCTGCAAGCATGGGGAGAAATCCATCTTCCTTTACGTAATACTTCACCTGCTTCGGACTCATCTCCAAGACCATACCACCCTTACCACTCTGCAAAAGCTTGGTGATGCGCTGAATCTGCCGTTGAGTGAGGAACATCTTTTTCCCACAAGATAGGTTGGCATGCAACAATCGGACGCTCAAGTGGCAACCCTTCTTTGCCGCACGCTGGATCATCTCTGCCTGACCTTTCGTCAAGTTGAGACCGTACTCTTGATAATCCATTTATTTATACCTCACGCAGATGGAAGCAGATGGTGAGATGCTCCCCTCGAAGATCGGTCATGTAGGTTTGCATTTGGTTGATGGTCTTCAGGGTCACGGGTAAGTAGATCAGATTCTTAGGGGTCTGGATGATCTTCATGCCCGGATCGACCCCGGGAAAGAAACTATAGATGGTGGACTACTGGGTGCCGTTGACGTTACAGCCGTGGATGATATCACTATTCACGAGGATGCTATTGATGCTGATGATATCGACAATATGCTTACCTTCCACGTATCCGTTTGTTCTCCGGTTGTAGATATACGTTCGGCTATCGAATCCAAGCACCGTATTCAGGCTATTGGGCACATCGAAATCTATTTGGTAGCTTCTGGTGAATGTGAGCGTTTCTCTCAGAGTCGCGTGGTTGGCATCGAGAAGGGTCTTAGCCTTGTGTTTGCTGAGCCGCATTTGTCGCTGGATCTCATCGTTGATATCGTCGATGCCATATGAGACGATACTCAGGGAGATGGGAAACTATTGGGTATCATCGTATGGGAGTAGCGGAAGGAATTATTTCCGGCATGGATATTGGGGATGGAATAGTACGTCTCCAGATTCACGAGGGCTATCTCGTAAGAGTTCTCCTCGCGCAGTTGGAGGGGTGGGTTGAAGCGGGTCAAGATCTGACTATCGTCACCAGAGACGATGAACCAATGCTTGGGTTCGGTATTGGTGGCGATTTTCCGCAAAAGTGGAGCGTGGATTGCTCACCAGGTGATCAATATTGAAGAATTTCCAGCGTAAATCGGCGGCCTCCTTATAGAACCTGAATATCTTCTGATTCGCGAAGGAGGCACGATAACCCACGTCGAGATATCTCTTGGAATATATCATTCACGTGGCAGTAGTCAAAGATGGCAGGGTTGGCTTCTTGATCGTTACTCTTATCGGTCTGGAAAGCGACGATCACCCATCGGGGTCTTTCTTGGCTATTTAGGGTTGATAGGCGCCAGGAGAATTCATTGCTTTCGGGGATGCCGATCGAATCGCACTGCCTCATGTGGAAGCCGATATCTAGCTTCATCCTGCTCTCGATGGTTTTATAGAGTCGCAGCTTCTGGTAGTCGGAGAGCATCAAGCATCAAGTGGGGGATGAACCAAGAGAGATTGCTGAGGATGATCTTGCCGGGATCGTTGATATTGACAGTATCCCGGAAAATGGCGTCATTGTCCGATGCGCGGACGAATGTGAGCTCATGCTTGAATCTGTAGACCAGCTTTTCATAGTCCTGGGCAAAACCGAAGATATGCTTCAAGGGGATGGTGAAGGAGAATGAATCCTTATTGGTGGGCTTAGCGATAACGTACGCAATGTGCACGGCAAATCCCAGATTCACCGCAGCGGTGTCTGCGTAGGTATCCTTGACCCATAGCGGGTTGAGGCTTTTGGACTACGTAAGAAGATCCAGCATGGTGGTCGCGACCCCGGGATTGTCTGCCCGGAAAGCTTGTAGCTGATGGATTTGAAGAGGTATAGCATTGCATTATTAATGAGGGAGATGAAGTTAGCATCGGCAAAGGCCGTCCCATCATTCTTCTGGAGCCTTCCTTGCAGCAAGAGGTAGCTCTGGGAGGGAAGGAGGAAGAGATCCCGTGACTCGATGCTGAGGCGGATCTCGGTGCCGGATCTATTCAGCTGAATCGCGGTGATGGGATGGTATTCAATGAATTCCTACTCCTGGATGCTTTCGTCAAAAGTCAGTCCTTCGGTGATAGTAAGAATATCAGCCATCATATATTTATTTATAGCACTTGACGAAGTCGTAGATGGTTTCGATGCCGCCACCCGAATTGAGATTATTGAGACGGACCTGCTGCTGAAGGGTCCTCTTGGATGGGGTTTGGGGCTTCTTTTTGCGGGTCACTCGATGAACGACGTGGTCTACGGCCTTCGTCGCTCCTTTCTCCAAACCCTTGATGGCTGTATTGGAAGCGGCGCTCATGGCCTTGCTTCCCAACGTCGTCAGAGCGGAAGAGGTCAATACTCGTCCAGCCAGACTGGTGATGGTATTGAATAATCCTCACCCGCCGACTGCATATCTCCGGCGATGACCGTGATTCACTACTAAAGGCATCGTAAATTTATTTAGAGGAGCTTTCGATGCAGCTTCTCGTACTCCACCCTGCTGGTATGGCTGGATATCCTCATGGCTTCGAGGGTGGCCACGATTTCACAAAGGTATGCTTTGTGTCATCTGCAAATACATGTAGTCGGACTGTTGAATTGAGGCATGCCTGTAGATCATTTATATTACATAAACTAGAGTAATGACTGTCGGAAACGACAGTGATTCATGCACCCCCTTTTTGACACAGAAAAAAGCTAAAGACCCTGGGTATAATTTTTCTTAACATTTTTGAAATTAAACTATTGACAGTCACTATTTTTACCATAAGGAATTAAAGAATATATTGTTGTTAGGCAGAATTTCAAAAAATAAGTAGTCTTTGAGACTTTCAGGAATTTGTCCAAACTTGGAATCATATATTTTGGAAATCAAATTTGTGAAATGTTTCTTCTAATTCTAACAAATTTTTTAACTATGGTTTCAATGAAGAATTCAAAAAAATATGTCGTCTTTGACAATTTCAGGAAATTTACCAAATTTGGAATCAATTATTTTGGAAATCCTATTGGTGAATATAATTGACCTTATCAAAACAAATGCTAACAATTTGGTTGCTAGGTAGAATTCCAAACAATATGTGGTCTTTGACACTTTCAGAAAATTTACCAAAATTGGAATCAAATATTTTTCAAATTCAATTGGTGAAAATGATTGCCCTAATGGAAACAAACTCTAACAGCATGGTTGCCAGGTAGAATTCCAAAAAATATGTTGCCTTTGACACTTTAAGGAAATTTACCAAAATTGGAATCAAATATTTTTGAAATTCAATTGGTGAAAATGATTGCCCAAATTGAAACAAATCCTAACAGTTTGGTTGCTAAGTAGAATTCCAAAAAAATATGTGGTCTTTGACGCTATCAGGAAATTTACCAAAATTGGAATCAAATATTTTTCAAATTCAATTGGTGAAAATGACTGCCCTAATGGAAACAAATCCTAACAGTTTGGTTGCTAGGTAGAATTCCAAAAAAATACGTGGTCTTTGACACTTTCAGGAAATTTACCAAACTTGGAATCAAATATTTTTGAAATTCAATTAGTGAAAATGATTGCCCTAATGGAAACAAATACTAACAGTATTGTTGCTAGGTAGAATTCCAAAAAATAAGTGGTCTTTGACACTTTCAGGAAATTTACCAAAATTGGAATCAAATATTTTTGAAATCCAATTAGGGAAAATGATTTACCTTATCAAAACAAATGCTAAAAGTATGGTTGCTAGGTAGAATTCCAAAAAATAAGTGCTCCTTGATACTTTCAGGATATTTACCAAAATTGGAATCACATTTTCGAATTCTAAGATTTCAAAATTTTTATTTTTTCCAAATACTTGCCAAAATATAAGATTATATGCCAAAATGTCCAAAAATATCAGTCTTTGACATTTTCAGGAAATTTACCAAAGTTGGAATTCTGTAAGCTTATTGCGCATCTACAGACTATATGCAAGAATTCTGCAACAAAACTAAATCCATAAATCCAAAAATGTAGGAGGGGTTCGCGTCGCATGCCACATCTGTCACAATCCACATTTTGTGGTCTTTGTCAAATCGACATCTTGGGGCCCCTTGTTTGCATCAAGATAAGTATCAAAAATCCGAAAGCTTATTGCGCATCTACAGACCATATGCAACAATTCTACAACAAAAATAAAACCATAAATTCAAAAATGTAGGAGGAGTTCGCATCGCATGCCACATGTGTCAAAATAGACATATTGGGGCCTCTTGTTTACCCCAAGACCAATATCAAAAATCCGAAAGCTTATTGCGCATTTGCAGCATATATGCAACAGTTCTATAACAAAATTAAAACCCTAAATCCAAAAATGTAGGAGGAGTTCGCGTCGCAAGGATTTGTGACGGACAGACGGACGAGGCCAACGACAATATCGAAAGTGCGGGGATAATAAGTCAGGTCCGAGTACTGATATTTGGTTAACTCCAGCATCTACAGTTACCTCGTTTGATATTATCCCATCTATAACTAGCTTGAATCCGCTGTAATGTTCTACTCTCTATGTCATAGTGTTTGAGCTTGTGGATTAGTAGACTGTGATTGACTTCATCGAAAGCTTTGGCAAAATCCATGATAAGAATGTCTGTCAGTTCGATGTTTTGTAAGTTTTTTTAGATATCATCCACAAATTCTATAAGTGGTGTTTCACAGGAGCGTTTGCGTCTAAATCCATGCTGTAAAGGAAATGAGATGTTGTTTTCTTCCCTGTAATTCACGATTTTACTTGTTTTTATGTGCTCTATAATTTTACAACAGATTGATGTCAGAGATATTGGTCTGTAATTTTCTGCTTTTGATTTGGTCCTATTTTGTATATTTTTGAAATATTGGCAGAGTGCAAGTCCGCAGGTACAATGCTGGTGTCTAGAGACTTTTGGTATATTAGTTGGAGTAGTGGTGCTATTCCAGAAACTAGTTATTTGAGGATTCTTGGCGAGATGTTGTCTGGGCCTTGTGCCTTGTATGGATTTAGCTGATTCAATAATTTGATGATACCATTCTTGGTGATGTCAAATGATTTCATAGTCTGTTGTTGTTTATGCTGGTTTTGGACATCCCATTCGAGTTTCTTCAGTAAACTTGGTTTTTCTGGAGAAGTCTGATTTGAATGGCCTGTTTGGGATGGTGGACTTGGTGGTAGGGTCCATGTAGAGTTAACCGCCCACTTTTAATGATGTAATGCTGGATATATCTTTGCGTTTGTGTTTTATGTATAGCCAGAATTTCTTCATTCCTGAGTGTGGTTCATTTTCTGAAGGTGTGACAATATTTTCGATGTATTTCCAATATTCCTGACTTTTCCTCTTTTGTTGGTATGTTTCAGTTTTTCGTATTCCTCTGTTGTTTCTTTATCTCCAGTTTTCTTTTTCTTTTTATACAGACTGTAGTTGACTCAGACTTTTCTTTATTTCCATAGTGATCATATCTTTTGGTTTTGTTTTCTTTTGTGGGATATATTCATGTTGTATTAAGCAGCTGTCTTGTGGATATATTGTTTGAATGATTCCCACATGGTGTTTACTGAGCAAGCTTTGTCAACGTACATGCTCTTCATATAGTTATATGTCTTTATAAGATCAGCCTTCATTCCAATTTTTTTTTACAAAAGGATATGACATAAATGAACATGAGACCATAACACATAATTATGTTAACTCCAACTGCAATAATTTTAATGAACTGTATGGCCATTTCGGAAATTTATTCCTCATCAGCAGCACTAGAACCCAAACAAAGGAAATCCATAATTTCAAAAAAAAATATAGCGAAGGACAAAACTACGATGGTGGGAGTTAATCCTTCGGTTTTAGAGTTTACATAAATTTAGATGATAGTAATTGAACAGAGTATACACATGAAATATTATCTCATGTACAAGTACACCAAATCTAAGAAAAATAAAGAGCATACATCTTTATGAAGCATTATGAATAGCACTTGCTCTGGAGACTGATATTCAAACTCATTTAAGCTGTCCTTGTCAGACATTGCAACTATAGTATAAACAGATGTGTATGGTTCGATTTCCCTTGATGTTCAATTTCGCCCATACAATTTCACAGTTGTTTTCCGGTTCTGGGACAATTTCACTGTTGTATTCAGATTTTATGGCTATAAGTACACCTCCTCCTGTTTTGTTATTCGGTGTTTTCTATGTATGGTATAGCCTTGTGGGCATATTTCAGATTTTTTATATCTTTATCTAATCAGGTCTCAGTTCCAATTAGTATGTCTGGTTTTATGGATCTTGTGGACTGCTATGGGATATCCGTTTCCAAATAACAAAGACCATTCGCTTTAAAGATTAATTGTTGGTTTCTCTACCGGATTTGACATGTTCAATACAAAGGGTGTCTTATAAGAAACATGAGATGCTTACTCTACCGGTGCACCCGATCTCACCCATGATTTTTATTGGGTCCGTGTTATTCATCTTTGTGTGTGTGTGTGTCTTCATTTTTCTTTTCTGTGCCGTACCCATGCTGTTTCTTTGTTGTTTCCGATGTTACCATTGTCCTTGGATGATTCGTTTTGGATTGACGGTTCGGTTCTCACTTACCTTTATACTTTCAATTACGTTTGAAAGGCGACAGATATTGTATTTTATTGATTGAAAGTTGATGTTGAGTACTTTTAATGGCTGGTTGTATGTCTTTGGTCAATGATTCCTTGTTTGTGTTGATAACTGAACTGGTCTCATACATGGTCTAGCATCCGAACTGTGTGGAGGGATGTCTGGTAGGCTTGCGAATGAGATGTCTGATATGTTTCGATGTTGTTATAATCATGAACTGTGGTACTTAAGTTTGGGTTATTTCAAATAATGCAGTGCCAGCTGATGTTCAGTTCCGAGCCTCTAATCGATTGTATGACACAGTATGGATATCTTGGCATCCTGCATGATACCATTTATCGCAGGTTTCACAGAGGATACCTTTGTCTTCCCAATCTACAGTTTTGTCACATGCGCCACATGGGTATTCTCTTTCTGGTCCAGTTTTAATCTCTAGTATGTCATTTTCTATGTATAGTACTAGCAAGATAAGGTACAATAGAGCTGTAATCCTATTTGTGTTTTTGTAGTTTTTTTTTCATTTTGTAGGCTACATTGTCTTGTTTTCCTTTTGCTGAGGTACGATATAAGATAATTTACATCATTTAAACTGGAGGTTACTTTAGTGAAGTTGAAGTTTGTGCTGGTTGAATTCTTCTCAGTTATGTTGGTTGGCTTTTAGTAGTTGGTGATGATAGGCAAAAGCATACATAGTAATGAGAATTAAGTTCCATGATACCTTGTCTGAAGTATTGGGTCAGCTAGACAATCACATAATTAGGTTTGCTATGGACAGATTAAGACTGATAAGATTAACTTACCTAAACCCTTCACCTGGACCCTAGTGTTCCTTGATGTGACCACAGGGACTTGCTCCCCGCCTAGACAAAAATTGTTTAGTACTATCAAATATGAATCTCGGGGAAAGTTTTTTTTTCTCCGATATTCATATTTGATAGTAAACATTTTTTTCTAGGCCGGGAGCAAGTCCCTGTGATGTGACTCTGATGTTACTGGTCTTCTTAGAACAGAGATAGTTCTTCTTCTTCAGTTGCAGAAGTTCAGATTCTTGTATTATATGATAGCATTCACTATAAGTATCAATGAGTATAGGTTTTGTAATACCATTTAACTTGAAGGGGGTTATGTTTTTTTTCAGGACATGAAAAAAATTATTTATTTTCATTCCTTGTATCAACAAAATTGTTTTTTTTTTCATAAAAAAAGAAAAACAAAAAAACTAGTTAGCATTATTTGGGGGGGGGCAGAAGGCCTCCTTTTGGATTTTTTTTTATTATTATGGCAGCCAAAATATCTTTTCACATAAAATCAGCTCCAAATTTTATTTGGAAAAAAATACCATAGCCCCCCTCGATCCCTTTTCAAGTTAAATGGTCGATCAGTCGATAAATTCTAATGTCTCTCCACTGCGGATCAAATCCAACTATTTGGAAATCCATAAACCGAAGTATGTGTGAAATCTGATAGAGGACAAATTGCGATTTCGCATAGAAAAATTAAACAAGAAAAAATCTCTTCAAATCAATTATTTATTTTCATGACAAGTAAGATATTTTCACTGGCACCAACATTAAATTATTTCTTTACAAAATCTCCCTCCCCCTTTTGGAAAACCAAATGGTCGTCCACTTAAATTTATAGAAAAAAAATTGAAGAAAATCTTTCAAAAACTTTACAATTTGTGTAAATTTTAGTCAACCGCTCATGTCTGTTTAGGGGCATTTTGGTCTTTGTGTACAGTAAAACCCTTTTGTGGTATTTAGTTATCTGTCATTATCTCCCTTGAAATATGGCAACGATGACCAGCAACTTTGCTTCAACAGAATTATTTTCACCGTCCAAACCAGACTGGCTGCATGCAGAGCATGAAACGGGGGTAAACATATTGAAAAAAGATGTGTCAATTCCGTCTGAACTTATATCTGTAGTAAATTGTGTTAAATGATAAAAGATTTGAAACTTCTCGTTCTTGTGTCTTATCGGCGGATTCTCTTGGGGTAAATAATGGAGTTATTTCCATGTAAAATATGACAAAGAATTTATAGGAATATCCAGCAATGAAGTGGTAACGGGTCCATTCGCCCACTTCCCACATTGGCCAATGGCCAGGGCACAGGGCCTTGTTACTAATTGACCCTAGGCCTATCAGCATTTTTGGATAAGGGGGAGATAACTCCATCAGACTTGTATAGGCTCTATTAGCCATAATCTAACAAATTGGTTATATGTCGATATTAAATGAATAAATGAAATAAAACTTAAACATTTTAACTGTAATTGGTAATCAATGTATGTACATGTTTTAATACCTGAGTGAATACACATCCTGTGCTATACAGGTGTTTTAATAAGATCAATACAGAAGATTATCCTAGGTGATTTCTTTCGAGTATTTATCCAATTATAGCTTTGAGGACATGTGTATTAAGATATTTCTACTAGTATTTAAAAAAAAATAATTAACATTTATAAAATGGAACCAAAAAAAAATTATAATTTCAAAAATATTGAGCAGTTACAACACGGCTAGGAAACTAGATGTTCTCAATCCAAAAACCGGCGTCGGGATATCTGTGATTTACACTTAAGGTAGTACAGGAGTTTAAAATTGCGCATCATTCTTGCGCATGTGACAAAAATGGAATTTACTATGGGAACATTGCCGAAACCATTTCCGATGTCTTGTAATAGTTAAAGAACCCTTGTAGCAAGCTCCTTTTGGGGTGGTCCGTAGGTGATCGGCTACAAGGCTAAATTCCCCGCCCTTGACGATTTCACCCTACTTTTCCAGTGGCAGTCAGAATTTCCCGTCCCATGGCCATTTCCATACCCCAAAGTGATTATTTATCAACAAACTTGTTCTCGTCTTGATATAGCTGAAATATTGCTGAGTAGACGTTAAACAATATTCAATCAATCAATCTTGTAATAGTTAAGTTTGATGAATTATGCCACTTCTATTGCATAACCATGCAGAATATTGAACCTTTCAGCTAACTCCCGTTCAATTAAGGGGAGATAATTTGTATAGAAATAATAGGAAGAAATGTGTTTTTCAGGATTTATTCAAATTTAGTTCGGTGACCCAGAGTTTTTTTTCATGGAAATTGAAGGACAGTATATTAGCTATTAATTTACTAAATTTAAAAAAAATTCTATCAGATGTATTTAAAATAATTATATTTTTTTAGAATTCGCTAATTTCCCTTTCATATTTCATTCTTAAATGGTCGGTGACCCCTTATTTTTATTTTATTTTTCTTATGCTCTTATAAAAAGGGGTAAATCATGAAAATATCAGAAAATTCTATCTCACAAAGTTTTAGACCCCCGTACCGCTTTAACACTTTCCTTCCTAAATTTATTTTTTCCGCGGGTTGTCATGGCCGAAATTACTTTTGCACGAGCAGATTGCCTGACCGGAATTATTTTCGCGGATTACATGTTGAAAACGTGGGTTTTGGTTTTTCGTACATTTTGGACATACTACCGCGAGTTTCGCCTTAAAATTTTGAGAACATGACGGTAAATTCGTGAGGATAACGATGTTTCTTCAATTTTATTGGATATGAAGTTTTTGTGACACTTTTTTACCTGAATCGGTCAGCAGTTCTGAGTATCGACGAGTGCCGTGACATCGTAGATTTGTTGCATTTTTATTTCGCCGATTTTGTATGATTAGTCCTTTCTCGTGGTAATATTAACAATTCCCGTTTCATTTTATTTGATTCCCATCACGAATACTGATACTACGTTTTCTATTTTGTCGCTGAAACGCTTAAAACCGCCGTCTTCAACAACCAAAGTAATGTCTGCCGCCATCTTTGTTTACCTGAAGTGTTTGAAGAAAATTCGAGTTGTCTTTCTTTCTATAGTAAAATGAAATCCGTGTGCAACCATTCTGGCTGACAAAAATATTACAACTGCACAGTAGTTATACAACTGCACAGTAGTTATACTTTGCCATGCCATTCCAAGGGTGAGAAAATTGGGAATTAAAATTTCTTGAACCTATTAGCTTGTCTTGGTATTTTTCTATGCTATTTTCATGTTTTAAAAAATTACAAAGTATTTTTTTTTGGGGGGGGGGGTTAATACCTATGAGATATTTTATGGATAGAGAGAAATATATATATTTGTAGTGTAAAAAAATTA
>MJUU01021386.1:94788-110239 GCA_002080025.1 Modiolus philippinarum
TCATTTGAAATCATTGTCCTATTAAAAGTTTAGAAAGAATTCATCCCTGAAATTGTTAATCTTTCCAATACTCATTTTGTGACAGATGTCTTTCTGGTGTTTTGCATATGTAAGCCAAATTCTTTCCTGGTATGACATCTATGAACCTGTGAAATTCTCTTGGTATTAAATAATAATACAAAGAAAAATATTTATAAATACAAGTGTTCTTCTATTTGAAAATCATATAATTATATGAAGAGTGGTGAAAAATACTTCCGGTATTTCTATTTTAGTGGATATATTTTTACTTTTTTTTGAATGACCGGGGTATCTAAATTTCAAATAAATTAGACAGAAAAATACACTGAGTCTCGAGATTTTTATTAATATGCAACATACCACGGAAGATATGTGATTTGGCTTACTTTTGCGTGCCCAAAATCACACGACTGTAATGATGCTGTCAGCAAGCACCTGCTCGTTGAAAACGCTCTGGATTTTACGATTCCTTGCCACATTCAGCTTCTGATAACTGTCGATTTTTCTTTCAACCATGTTTAAAATTCGTAGACTAATTTGCATTTAGATTTGGTCACTATTTTTTAACCTGTCAACTAATTTAGTGGACCGCTGCTTGACGCCGCCATTGTTACCGAGACCAAAGATTTTACCATCGATTCTTTTAACATTTTCCCGACTTTTGATGGAAAAATGTTGTAAAATTATCAAAATTTTAAAAGAAAATGTTAATATTTATAGATTGTTTCCAAGTTATGTCTAAATTCTCACACAAAACACCCGCTTTTCCAGTTTGAAGATGACGTTCTAAAAATAGTAATTCATGTATCCTTAAGGATAATTTCGGCCTGGCGTCGAGGGTGCTAAAAGGATAATTTCGGCACGCGCTCGAGGGTGCCAAAAGGATGATTTCGGTATGAATGGGTTAATAAGTGCAGTTCGAGAAATCAAAGAATGTCACTGTGGTGCCACCACAGTGCAGGTTATCTCCCTTGTAGCTTCGGTATTTGTTTAGTGTATATGTTAGAACATTCTACACTGCAATGGCAACGGCATAAAATAAATTGTTTCGCAGGTTCCTTTACCAGGGCAACTCTCAGTAGTTGTGGATTCCCTGGTAGTATAATTGACACTAAGAATTTTATAAAGTTCACACCCTGTTTATTAAAGTTCCATATATTTGTATATCAATCTCATAATTCGAGAACAACAATCATACATTGGATGAATAATCAACAACTTAAATAACCTTTTTATGAATAAGACAGTACAATAACCTTTTTATGAATAAGACAGTACACAGCTTCCCTATTTCCTTATCAAAAATAAAACTCCCTAACCAACACCAGGTTTGGTACAATATCAGCCTGCACCGGGACTGGTGAAATATTAAAGTGAAAACCAAAAGACAACATTATCCTGCACCAAGTTTGATACAATTCAATATAATTATAGTTCAATCCTAACAAGCACTAGATTTGGCGCAGTGACAACCTACTCCAAGTTTGGTGAAATATTTACCAAGTTTCAATATAACTAAAACCAACATTACCAGGCACCAAGTTTACAAAACAAAGTGTGCTGTAGTTACACCAAGATGTAACATTGAACCAGATCTGGCGTCCCTGATCTGGTGCAAACACCAAGTTGACCAACTATCGGGGGGTGACCAACTATCTCTAAAAACTGACAAAATCTAGAATTTATACAATTTTCTATATAATGTCATGTCTAATGCAGATGAATTTCGTCTTATATTAAATGTAAAGAAAAATAAAACACTGTCAAGTCAACGAACTTTTAACTAGATTTTATAGAAAAACTGATGTTGCACCAGACGTGGTGTCATTCTAACAGTTGAACTAAAGACTCAATCAGTGTTTCAGCCCAAATAAAATAAAATTAAATCATCAATAAACGCGAAATTACCATCGCGACTGCGGAATCAAGTTGAGCTTGAGACATTGCTTCTTAAAAGAATTAAACTTGAGCTTCAGAACTGCGCAAAAACATGACTTGACATTAGAACTTCAATTTGTATAGTGCTGCCGAGTGACGTAAAAGTGTAACTGACGTCACATTATTTTTAACCAATCACAAAAATCAAAGGTCGATCGCTGGGCAAAAAGTAAAAATAAATGGAGATCGACGGCTGTGTACTGTCAATAAATCAATATTGCATCGGTATTACATGATACCATGAATGACTAAGGATATACAACTAATCCTTAATATTATAGGTAACCGAGCATTCCATAAATCTTATGTGACAATCATCTTTATTGATAAAAATAGCCCCAGAAGCGATAGGTTGTGAGTTCTAACTTTTGACCCCAAAGTGCTGAAACTAGTGAAATAAATATTATCCCAGGTAACTGAAGCACACATAGTGCATAAATATGCATCTGAAATGAACTCACTTCTGTTTTGGCATTCAAAAACATCTACGAAAGCCAATATAGACGGCAAATACACAACGTAAACAAATTTGCATATTATCGCTTCCGGTTCACATTCCATTGATTATCAGTAAACAAAAATGTACTTTTAGCAGGTGTTTCCCGTTAACAGTCTTACTGATAATTATATTAACCTTGAAAATCGCTTAGATGTGGTATTAAAATATGGAATGGCAATAAGTAAATATATTCTGATTAATAATAAAAAAATGTAGGGAAAAACGTGTACTTGAAGGGGCCGGCATAACAGTTGCTCCAAATAGATTTATAAAATAAGTGTTAATCAATCAAAAGCCCTTTTCTTTTTTTCGAATAACAATGGAAAATTAGTTTTTTCCTTTATGTCTGGATTTTAGAATCGCCCGCAGAGGCTGACATTTCTGTCTTAAGAGGTAGACTTTTACATGGTTTTAGTTATCTTTTAAAACTTTGACCAGTTTTACATGGACTTTTTAAAAACAGGGTCTGTCAATTTGTATTAATTAACTTCCTGGTAGTAAAATCCAGTTGAGACCATTGAATTTCCCAGCCATGTACAAGTTACATGTAATAAAAATTTTCAAACTATCAAATTATCTCCCTTGCATAATTTCTGTTTTCTGCAAAATCCAGTAACAGATTTAATGCAGATGTTTTTAGTTCACCTTTTTGTTATGAAAATGTTGTAAAAGGGATATAGAATAAAAATTTCAAAGATTTTGGAACCTTCTTAACATCTTAAATAACTATTTTGTTAAATTTCTAAATGTATGAAACCTAAATAAACAATAATTAGACGAGAATGGTGGAATAATACCACGGAAACACCTTAAGAAACATGTTCAAAAACATTTTAATAAGTCTGGGTCCAAAGTAAATTTCATATTTAAGAAAAGGCCATTTAAAAATGTAAGTTTATTTTTTTTAACTGTTAGTCAACAGTCATCAAGTTATTAAAACAATACATTTTGCATGAAAAACAAGTAAAACAAATCCATTAAACATTGAAATTGTTGCATGTCCTGGAGAATCAAGTTTATTGTAATTATAAATTAAATGATTTAACAGCCCATTGTCCCAACTAAAGGTAAATAGAGGGGCATGGCGCCCCTGTCTCCCTTTTCACATTGTTTTAGCACCCCTGTCCCTTTCTCAGCGTCCCTGTGTGTGCCCCATCTTCTTGTCTATATGCCCCAATGAGAAATTCAATCTCTCAGGTAACATCTTATTAAACACACTTACCTACAGGCAACAGCTGATTGCAGGTAATTGCCATTAGCTTGGGGTATATCTGTTATCTGTTATAACGTTAGTATGAAGGTGTTGGGGATAGAGAAACCCATCAAATTAGTGCCTCTATAGAAAGTAAACAATAAGTCTATTCAGTGGTCCTAGGTCAAAGCAATAAATAATGTATTTCACCATTATTAAGGTGATTTCTACGGAAGCATGGAGGGGACATGTGAATTTTTTTTCTATCTCGTAGCCACGACATAGGTTTCTCACATTTGAGACAAGCCAGTACCTATTTTTAGCCGTTTGAGATATCCTTGTCTAAACCCATGGGTGAGATAAGAATTTCACGTGCGGAAATATCAACGTCATAGTAAGTTGCTTAGACATGGCGGACGCCAACTAGAGTCTGGTTATACAGAAACTTGTATTTTGTGAGAAAAACAATCAAACACTTTTGAAAATGCAAGATTAAGAAATCTCAGACACCCTCGGGTAAGATTTCAATGGTTCTCTGACTTGGCAAGCCTCGTCAGAGAAATATTGAAATCTTACCCTTGGTTGTCTGAGATTTCTCGATCTTGCACTTTCAATGGTGTAAGATTGTATTGAATTCAGGAAAAAAAAACAAATGAAAACATATCAATTATTTTGCAAGCCTCTCATTAGACTCATAAAAGGAGTCATTCCCAATAAAAATAAGTTCAAAATAGTGCAGAATTCCCAAACTTTTTGGTGTATAACCCTCCTAATTTTGATTACAAAATAACTAGATTTGGCATTAAAACTTCCAAAATAGGCCAAAAACTCCTCTTTCTCAAACAATTCTGATAAACCCTGATTACAAACCATATACAGACAAATAAAAATATCTCTTGTCTGTCTGGAGTATTTCTATAAAAAGGACACTAACAGGCTTTGCTTGAAAGTGCAATTTTAAAAACTGGAAAAAACTTTTCATACAAGTTATCCTTGGTACACAAAGTGGTGCCCTTTGCCTTGGTACTCAGAATTCAATGTTCCGCACCAAAGTGCCCTTTGGTTTTTATACGCCCGTCTTAGACGGGACGTATTATGGTATACCGGTGTCCGTCCTTCTGTCCGTCAGTCCACACATTGTACTCTAACCAGAGAACGCTTTGATAATTTTTTCATTGAAATTTTGTAGGATTGTTGCATATGGTGGAACAATGCTCCCTATGGTTTTATTTTGTCAGTGGATTTTTCATTCCAGAGTTATGGGACTTTGATTATTTCAAAAAAGCATAAAATTGCAATTTCTGTCCACACGTCGTACTCTACCAAGAGAACGCTTTGATGATTTTTCTTGAAACTTTGCAGGATCATTGGGCATGAAAGAAGAAAGCTCCCTTATCATTTTATTTTATCTGTGGATTTTTCATTCCAGAGTTATGGGACTTTGATTATTTCAAAAAGCATGAAATTGAAATTTCCGTCCACAGGCTATACTCTAACTAGAGAATGCTATGGTCATTTTTCTTGAAATTTTGCATTTGGGTTGATGGCAGAAAGCTCCCTATCTTTTTATTGTGTAAAATTGTACATGGATTTTTCGTTCAAAAAGCATGAAATTGCAATTTCCGTCCACACGTCGTAACGCTTTGATAATTTTTCTTCAAACTTTGCAGGATTGTTGGGCATGAAAGAAAAAAGCTCCCTATCGTTTTATTTTACCTGTGGATTTCTTTTCCAGAGTTATGGGACTTTGATTATTTCAAAAGCATGAAATTACAAATTCGTCCACGTGTCCTACTCTAACAAGAGAACGCTTTGATCACTTTTCTTGAAACTTGGCATGCCTCTACTGTCAAGTTTGTTCAAATGGAATTTTTAATTTCAAGAATCATTTTTCAGTTTGTTTTAAAGTGGGGACGGGCGTATCATGCGCTCTTGGCGCAGCTGTTTATTCAAATTTGTTGCTAAGCGTAAAAGTGCCCTTCTCATGCGCCCCTCTATTTTTATACAACCGCAAAAAAATTTTTTGAGGTCGTATATTGGTATGATACTGGCGTCGGCGTTGGTGGCGTCTGTAGACTCTTCGTTTCAGTGCGATAACTTCAGTTCAAGTTGATCAATCCTTATGAAATTTTAACATAATGTTCCTTGTCATAAAAGGAAGGTTGGGATTGGTTTTGGTTATTGTGACCCCGCCCGTTTTTTAAAAAGGGCCAAATTAGGTGTTTTCATATATTGGGCTGTAGAATATATTTATTATTTATCGGATTTTGATGGGGTTTCTTTCAGTGTGATCCTAAGGAAATTTCTAATAGGAAGTATGCCAACGGATTTCATGTCACGTGTACTGTTAATGAGATAAATGGGTCCCAAAAGGGGGAAATCTCAAAAATCTATTTTTTTCATCTTTTGTCCGATTTTGATGCAGTTTTTAAGGCAGGTTCTCTGACTTCTAGCTGTTAGGTAAAGCAATCTTGAAAAAGTCTGTTTCAACCAGACTCTTACATTAAGGAGACTACTTTGTATGAAAAGAATCCGAATGATCCAGACTATCGTTAAAAACGTGTACGGCTTACCAGTTATTCATACGAAGGCACAAAAAATAATCCATTCATGTGGCGATACAGTGTCCATTTCATGATCAACTACATCGTTTTATGTGTTTATTGTATTTATTTAATATCTTTTAAAAGATACAATGTTTTTTTAATCTCAGAGGACTTAAATTGATATTCGAAATTCACGATTCGGTTCATTCATGAAAATTTCCTGCGGCGTGATTTTACAAGTTTTTATGAATGGATACATAGTAACTTCTACTTTCGTTGTTGTAACTCGTAAAAATGTATGTATTTCTCAATATATATGACTTTGAAACTTTTAATGGCTACACTGATGTACCCTACGTAAAAAAGGATCAATCAAACCGTAGCTTTGTTTTCTTGTTTTTTTTTTTTGTCCCGACAGGTGGCGCGTTGTTTTATTTTATTAATGGCCAACTTAATTCTGCCTGCATGACATACGCTGTAGTAAATAAGGGTCAAATAAGTTTCAAATAATCCGAAATTACAACAAATGTTCTTTATGGAATACTTCAAATACATTAAAATTTTAGAATAATTCAACTAAGTCAACAATGAAGCACAGAAGGTTTAAACTTGATCTCCACCGGCGTTCCTAATCACAAGCGTAATTAAGTACAACACTTGTACTGGATCACATGGAACCATCATGAAGGTCCCAAACTGTCACTGATTTGTTACAACAGGAGGAAGCGCTAGCTTGCTGAATTTTCATTATTTGCAGTGATTCCTTCTTTTGTAGTAATTCATTTTTCATGTTGTGTTGAAACAGAGATGAAATCTGTCAGTATACTGCGCCAAGAACATGTTCACGAAGGCAAGACGTTGTCATCCGTCATATCGACATATCGTAATCAGGTATAAGAAAACACTCCATGCTAGATCACGAAAGTCAAATGTAAAAAAACGTCAGTTGAAAACTCGTGAGGGTCCTGATAAAACTATATATATACGTAATTATTTCATAGTATATCTAGTTCTATCCTTTTAAAAATTAAAAATGGCTAAAAGCATTTCGGCGTCCCATGATCCAGTGCTTTGATCCAACAGATGTAGAGAAAAATACAAATATTCAATTCTCTACCAGAGACCCATCATACGAAGAAGTCTGCAACCCATTCAATATGTTTGGAAGGTGTTGTGCCCAGATAAGGCCACAATGACTTGCTTTGGCCTAGAAAAAAAAAACGTTTGATAGTAAACAAAAGTTTTTTCTCTTGGCTGGGAGCAAGTCCCACTCCCTGTGATAAGGCCGTTATCAGTAAAATCCTCTACTGGTGGTTCCTTCAGATCTCGTTCTAGTGA
Organism: Modiolus philippinarum; assembly: GCA_002080025.1. Classification (NCBI taxonomy): domain Eukaryota; kingdom Metazoa; phylum Mollusca; class Bivalvia; order Mytilida; family Modiolidae; genus Modiolus; species Modiolus philippinarum. The sequence continues at coordinate 102,323 of MJUU01021386.1, forward strand.
ATATTAATGTAATCATGAAAACAAGTAATTGTTTTAATCACAATAGTCATCAAAGTGATAACATCTCAAAATTAGAAATATCAACATTTATCAAGCCACGGAGTGTAAAACTTTTTGAAATACTTACATGTACCAACACAGAGGAACAAGGCAATGGAATGTAAATAGAGTTTTAAATATATCGCCAACAACCCATACAAAAACTGAAAAAACAACCCAAACCGGGAAGCTAAGGAAAACTTCGAATTTTAATTCTTGAAAAAATTACATGCCAACATTTCAGCAGAACAGTAATAATAACAGGACTTCTGGGAATACCCAGGAACCTGCATTAACAGCATTCTATGCTTTGATTTCATTAGATTCCTTATGAAAGATTAATAGAGCGCTCAGCTATTATATTTTTGGTAACTTGTTTCCTTTCCCAGCTATGAGGGGCCGAATGGGGCCAAAATTGCAAATTTGCGGATTACCTGGAATTTTTATTTTTCATCGGATTTCGATGGGATTTTTTTCTTTGAATTCCTCTTGATATAAGCTTTTAGTAATTCGCAACGGATTTTGCGTAGCTCTTACTGTTTCCGAGCTACAAGGGGTCAAAGGGGCCAAAATTGCAAATTTTCTAAATATGTGAAATCTTTATTTTTCATCGGATTTCAATGAGATTTTATTCTTTGAATTCCTCTTGATATAAGCTTTCAGTAGTATGTCATCAGATTTTGCATAGCTCTTACTCTTTTTGAGCTACAAGGGGTCAAAGCATCTAAAATTTTTGTCAAGAATTTCTGTTTTTTATTTATCCATAAGTGATCAAACAAGTTGATTTTTCTACCTAGTTTGTGTCCAGCTAATTACTGTGTCCATCTTATTGTGTCAAGCTCTAATTGACTGTGTCCACATTCAATTTAAACTACACTTGTTTGAATTTCAGTGGTCGACATGCTGCGGTCGTATCATGCTGCACTCGGCGTAGCCCTTTATTAATTTCTAGCTGGAACACTGCAACCTGTAATATACATGTATATGCACTTCTTATGAAGCAGTTGAGATATAGCATTATGCTAATGTGAAAATGTAAGACCCATGTTTTAACTAAAGGCTTTTGTTTGACTTCTGTCTACCCTTCCTAGCTTCCATAAAGTTTGTGACCAGGAACTTGTCACTAAAATATAACTGAAAAAATGAAAGGATATGGAGTGAATGTACATGTGACAAAAACTCACACAATACATAGAAAACTCCAGTTTATCAAGGACAGGGCTTTTATTCCTGTCTACATATTGATGTCGCCTGAGGGTCTTCAACCAGAGGTGAACAATATTCACCCCCTCAAGCGAGATCAAGAAGGCCCCTAGTGTGCATTTAAGCGGTATTCTTGACAAAAATGTTGAGGAAAATTGATTGCAGCTAAAATATGTCACTGAAAGTCTTCCAAGTTTTGTATGATATTGCTTGTACCTCAAAACTCTGACCAGTCAATTCAATTTGGGGTTTTAATTGAAAAGAGGCTCTTGAGTTATGCCTCCTTTTTGAATTTAGAAGCCTTACCAAAATGGCCCAGGGATGAAAAGTTGTTTTACCCTAATGTCAGTCGGTACAAATAAAAACGTGTTTAGCAGGGGCATCATATGTGTCTTACAGACACAAACACAAATACCTTGATTTCAGGCATGTCATCCTCTAGTTTTGTTTTTGTTTTTTTTTTTATATAAATAATAGTGAATAAAGTTTAAACTGCCTCTAAACTAACTGACTGTCTAAAGAAGATTGGGAAAATAAACATCGTAATAAAATGGCACAAACAATTTTAATGGAAGTTTATTATATAGATTGCGATGAAAGATTGAAATTTCTCAGTGAAATAAAAGTGATAATTAACTGTGAAATTATTTTCTATAATTTCACTCCAGGAAGTGACGTCATAATAGACGTAGTTGTTAGGTAAACATCTCAGCGGATTAACATCAAAAACGTAGTTCATGCAATGAATTTTAAAATAAACTACTAGATATTAGAGATGAAGATCTATATTTAAACAATATCTAATTCTTGATTCAGATTATCTAAAATGTTCAAATCATGATAAAAAAAACGCTGTAATTCACTCATGCACTGCATGCATTCGTGAATTACTGCGTTATTTGATCATTCGTTGAATATTTTGCGATAATCAGAATCTTGGATTAGTTATAGTACAAATATTTCATATAAAAACAAAATAAGAATTGTAAAAGTATATCATTTATATTTTATATATTTTTCAGACAACAATCATGGCAGTTGAGTTTGATGGAGGAGTGGTGATTGGAGCTGATTCCAGAACAACAACAGGGTTTGTACTATTTAATAAATTAAATTCTAGTTGTTATTGCAGTACACAATTTCATTGGTCAACGGCATGAAAAACAACGAAGTTATTTCATCGAAAAAGCTTTTTTCAAATTTATACACTCTGATTTGGTACAGTATTCTTACAATTTGCAAGGCTTATCATTAGGAAGTCCACTTAATCACCTCCACACATCTCATAGCCAGATATCAGAGCCTCCAGGTCAACTGTAAGGGTTAAAAATGGTAAAAAATGCTGTTTTCAGTATGGGGTTGGCCTTTTAGGATTCTATTTAGCATGTTTAGGGCTGTTCTAGAAAAAACAGTGAGGGGGGTCTGAAGGCTTATTTAAGAAGACCCACCATGTATAAAATTTTAATTCCTTTGTGTAGTTGTTTCTGTTCAGTGCAAGTTTAAAATACCCATGACCACAAACCAACAAATTTTATTTAAAGTGCCTTCTTACCCTACATGCAATTATTTCTTGAACAGCTTTTATACATGCATTCATGTTCCAGAGTTAAGCCACATCAAGTAAAAAGATTCATTTCAGGGGTCATCCAAAAAAATGATAGAGTAGTCAAAAGGTTATTTTATTTCTTATTTTGACCCACCATTAAATCAAGTAAGGTTGTGACAAACTTTTGAGTCTGAATCTGCCACTAAATTGGAAATGGTAATGTCCTCCCTATCTTGGAGACAGCTTTTCTCTAGGAATGAAAAATGAAGTAAAATTGAAATCATAGTTTTGAAAAATAAAAAAAATGGGACAGTTGTTGATTAAAATGATATGACCTGATGTCTCCCTCCAAAAAAAATTAATTTCAAATTACATGTATTTGGAATTACAAATTGTTTTATATAGACTTATTTGTACTTTTTTTCCAGATCTTACATTGCCAACAGAGTAACAGATAAGCTGACAAAAGTTACAGATAAAATTTATTGTTGTCGATCGGGATCAGCTGCTGACACACAAGCCATAGCTGATATTGTTAATTATCATCTGAATTTTTATAAGTAAGTTATTTGTTTTGAAATATATTTTCAGTATAGGATGCCTTGCAATTTTTAAGTTTAATCTTGCAATTAACTAGTAATTTAAAAGTTCAACATTTAGGATGTATTACACAAGTTACATGTATCTACAAAATGCATTATTCTTTTCTACAAACTTGACAACTTTTATATCATCTTAAAAAAATCTACAGAATCCATACCCATACAACCATGAGAGTACAAAACAGAATTGATTACAATTTGTATGAGCTCAATTATATTATACCCCCACTCGTGAGTGGGTGGTATATTGAAATACCCTTGTCCGTCCGTCCGTCCTTCCGTCTGTCCGTCCTTCCGTCCGTCTGTCCGAAGTTTATTGCATTTTTCTCACCTACTGCTGGTCGCATTCATTTCAAATTTGGTATTTGACTTTATATATAAGGGGAATGCGTCGCCTCCCATTTTGGTCGCCTTACAATATCAACTTCCTGTTTGGCGGGACTTAGCCATTTTCCCTTAATTGAACATAGTGAAAATTTTCGTCGCACTTTTCTTAGCTACTGCTGGGCCGATTTATTTGAATTTGGTATTTGACTTTATATATAGGGGAAATGCGTCGCCTCCCATTTTGGTCGCCTTACAATATCAACTTCCTGTTTGGCGGGACTTAGCCATTTTTCCCTTTATGAACATAGGGAAAATTTTCGTCACACTTTTCCCTGCTAATGCTGGGCCGATTTATTTCAAATTTGGTATTTGACTTTATATATAGGTGGAATGCGTCATCTCCCATTTTGGTTGCCTTATGATATCAACTTCCTGTTTGGCGGAACTTAGCTATTTTTCCCTTTATTGAACATAGTAAAAATTTTCGTTTCACTTTTCTCAGCTACTGCTGGGCCGATTTATTTCAAATCTGGTATTTGACTTTATATATAGGTGGAATGCGTCATCTCCTTTTTTGGTCGCCTTATGATATCAACTTCCTGTTTGACGGGACTTAGCCATTTTTCCCTTTATTTAACATAGTGAAAATTTTCGTCGCACTTTTCTCAGCTACTGCTGGGCCGAATTATTTCAAATTTGGTATATATTTAGTGGGAATGTGTCGTCTCCCATTTTGGTCGCCTTATGATATTTACTTCCTGTTCAGCGGGACTAAGCCATTTTTTTTCCTTTTTAATTTTCAAAACAAAACGAGTGGGGGTATACCTAGCACGACAACGCGTGCAACCTCATGTTATTTATAGTCTGTCTTATGTAGTTGGGAGGTTTTATGTGATGCCGTCTGTCTACCCAACCGTCTGTCCCCTGAAGGTTTCTGACTGATAACTTATGAACAAAATAACATATGGTCTTCAAACTTGGTATGTAACTTGTTTACCACAAAACTCAAGTCAAGGTTGGTTTAGGGTTCAGAGGTCCAAGGAGTTCTGAAATTGTGCCCCTTGAAACTTCCAAATTTTTTTAAACGTTGGAGCCAGGTATCATGTAATTCACCATTACTATTTTTACATATGCAACATATTAGCACAAGAAAAACTAGTTTAGAATTGAGATGGGCTTTGGCACAGCAGATACTTATGAGCCAGAAATTCAAATTTTGATGGTATCTATACACTTTATCCAAGATGGCCTCCAGTTGGGAACATTATTAAACATTGCACCAAATGAGAAAGCACTTTCAAAGACCCCACAGAATGTGTTTTGGTCACCTTGATTCAAACTTGGCCTCAATAGTGTTTGTTCTTCCTCAGTAAAAAGTGGATTTTATGTTTGCACTTAAACCTATTTTGTTGCTAACAGGGGAGATGATTCAGTATTTGAAACTATGGGAAAACATGTTTAGAGATCTTTTCCTTTAGATCAGAAATCACAACATTTATTTCATTTTTAATAAACAAGCAAATGTATTTCATCTGAGGCGCAGTTTGATTCCTTGTAAGATGAAAGTAATTAGATGGTTGATCCTCTTGGAACTAGATGAGCAATACTTTTGAAGTTTCATTGGGTTATGAAAGTGTTGACCGAAGCACATTTTTTTCATGTTGAAAATACACCCGGTCAACACTTTCAAAATCCCTATGATACTTCAAAATAATGCATTCAATTGTTATAATTATATTTTAAAACCAAATTATAAAAACAAATTTATTAAAAAGAAAGTACATCATATACATTGGGATTCTATTTTTACAAATTCATCCGCCACTTGGTCATATGATCAAATGTGCTTCATGGGAATTGCAACTTCACTTGATATACTATGTGAGTGATATTCACTTATCAAATTGATAGAGTTTAAATGAATATGCATGAAATAGACTCTTGTGAGACTCCTGTGAAACATTAGAAGTGAATTGCTTGTTGACATATATCAGCTTTGTACATGTTCTAATTTTAGAATGGACTTTGGAGAAGAACCTGAAGTGAAAGTAGCAGCTAACGTATTTAGAGAGTTGTGTTATAATAATAGAGATAATGTTATGGCTGGTATACTGGTGGCTGGCTGGGATAAAGTTAATGGAGGGCAGGTAATTATTGTGTTATAATATTAGAGATAATGTTATGGCTGGTATACTGGTGGCTGGCTGGGATAAAGTTAATGGAGGGCAGGTTATTATTGTGTTATAATAATAGAGATAATTTTATGGCTGGTATATTGGTGGCTGGCTGGGATAAAGTTAATGAAGGACAGGTGATTATTTGCTTTTAAAATTGATTCAGTTGTTAGGTTGGTTGTAAAATAAATTTCCCTTACTTATGTCCTGTTTTCTTGTTTTCTGAGCAGTGGGAGAAATATATTTCTCTAATTTTTGTCCTGTTTTCACCTTTCTTGAACAGTTGGAGAAATACTGTTCTCCTCTCTAGAGAGAATGTTGTTCTCGGCAAGTGATTGGATGAAAGTCAGTTATGACGACAAATATGTTTGCTGTTCTCTGACTTAACCATTGTGACGTCATGAAAAAAGGCGACCATGCCTGCTGACGTCACGCTCAAAGAACACATTTATTTTGGATCATCAGAAAAGGGGGGTCATGTTTTTGTCCAAAATCTCCTTGAAATCATTAGAGAAATAAAATCCACAACCGTATCTCGTGAGAAACAACATTTCTACACTCTCGATAGTTAAATTTTCAAATATTTTAAACGCTCGGCAAGCCTCGCGTTTAAAAATTTGAAAATTTAACTATCTCTAGTGTAGAAATGTCGTTTCTCACTCGATGCTGTTGTGGATTCTATATTTTTCCTCTCGAGAGAGAATGTTGTCCTTGGCAAGTGATTGGATGAAATTCAATTATGGCATCAAGTGTGTTTGCCATTTTCTGAGCATGCTGAGGCCAAAATTAAAATAAGGTTTGTTTCCCCTTACCCTACCGACCCTAAAAAAAAACCCTACTCAAATAATTTTATTGACTTTTGAGAGAGAAAAAATTTTTGTTTACTCAAATTTGGATAAAAAACAGTTATTTCTAACCTCTTTTAAGTAAAAATTATTAAAAAAAAATTTCTTCCTACCTACCTACTCAACATTATCAAGTAAGGTTGGGTAAGGGGAAACAAAATTTTTCTTAATTATGGCCTGACATAACCATTGTGAGGTCAGGAAAAAAGGTGACCATGGCTGATGACATCACACTCAAAGAACACATTTATTTTGGATCATCAGTAAAAGGGGGTAATGCTTTTGTTCAAAATCTTCTTGAAATCATTAGGGAAATAAAATCCACAACTGTATCTTGTCAGAAACAACATTTCTACACCTTTGCCCTGTCCACACTTCTTTTAAGCACAACTCCTCTTAAACCACTGGAAGGATTTTGATGAAACTTTACACAAAGGAAGGACAATATATGATGTGCATGAAAGAATATTCTTATTGTCCTTAACTAGGAAGGGGAGATAATTAGACTGAGTTTTCATTGATTACGTCTACACAGAATACCTCGTAAGGGCAACTCCTCTGAAACAGCATGAAGGATTTTGATGAAACTTTGCACAAAGGAAGGACACTATATGGAGATATGTATGAAGAAATATAATTATTGTCTGGTGCCAGAAAGGGGAGATAATTAGAGTTTGACCTTTCATTGATTCTGTATGCACAGAATACCTCGTAAGCTCAACTTCTCTTAAACCACTTGAACGATTTTGATGAAACTTTGCACAAAGATAGGACACTCTATGGAGATGTGCATGTAGGAATATAATTTTTGTTGAAATCCAGGAAGGGGAGATAATTTGACTTCTATTTTTTGTCTCGCCCGCGACGAAAGTCGCGAAAGCGAGACATAGGCGTGCAAAGTATGACGGCGACGGCGGCGTAAACTCAAGTTTTAATACAGAAGCCATTGATGTAGGAACTTTATATTTGGTCCATATGTAGCTTACGGCGAACCCTATCTGTCGGACCCAAAATCATGTGACCTTGACCTATATTTCGCGGTCCAGTGACCAGGTTAAGTTTTTTTGCTTAAGTCCATTTCTCAATAACTAGAAGCTAGAAGTAAATGATATTTGGTATATAGCTTGGTCTTAGTTAGTACATGTCCGTCTGCCATATGGCTTTTGACCTTGACCTCAATT
>MJUU01021387.1:4708-44900 GCA_002080025.1 Modiolus philippinarum
CCATCTTTATTTACGTTGTCATGACATCCGTGCTCCCATATTTCGCGTCATGATACTTGAGGCCGGGGTGCCTTTTGGCTTTGGCACATCGACACTATTCATTGTTTGCTATTAATCACAATATTCGAGCCTTCAGCACGACAGTTTTATCCTTATCATAGGGGTTGTGCCTTCGGCACGTCTTTAAATTGACTCAGATACTTGGGGAAATGCGTTGCTACGGCAACCCGATGTTTGCCAAATGACGAACGCGTTGTCATGGGGAACCACACTTTCATTGTTATTTTTTTCTTTATTTATGTTGGTAGTGGTCGCACGAAAGTTGTATCAATTTGTTCATATTATTCGTGCTTTCGGCAAGACATTTTGACTTCCATAATCATTAATTTACACATACGAAACTGCCTGTCTCGTGTGATCACGCGTTGTCTCGTGTGATCTCGTGTTCGAAAATACAAAATACAGACGAGTTGTCTGTTTAGTTATACGGTCGTTCCTTCGGCACGAATCATACTGATAAATTGTTAATACTATTTATTTCATCATTTAATATCTTTTCTGGTGTGGTCGCGCCTCCGGCGCGACTTGCGATCCTCGTATACAGCTTAAGCTCTTCCAACTTCCGCTTCAGGACGAAAAGTGTTTACAAGTACCAACCATAGTTCGCTTCGCTCACATTGGGTTGGTAAAAAAGGGGTTTGAAGGTAAGCGCTTTACCTAATATGGCCACCAGCGGAACATAATTAAACATGGAGCCCCAGTGGAAAACATTCAAATGCTTCTCTGAAACTACTCAGTCAATTTAAACCAAACTTAGCCACAATAATTTTTAGGTGGTACGCTTAAAAAGATGTTTAGGTCCCCGCCGCAACGTGGAGGGGGACATAGAAATGCCGGGCATCCGTGTGTTCGTGTTTCCCTGCGTCCGTCCGTCCGTCCGCCACACTTTCTTGTAAGCACTCTCATGCCGACAAATTCTAACGGATTTTCATGAAATATATACCAATGTTTATATCACTAATACATTGGTCAAGTTCGAAAATCAGCCTCGGTCAATACTTTTTGACGGAGTTATGGGACTTTGGCCAAAATAACGACACTATTTCAGCCAAAAATTGACCTTGTAAGCGTTCTCATGGTGAATAAAAGGATATGGAGTAAATGCACATGAGACAAAGTCTCTACAAATACATGGTAGAAAACAAGCAAAGGAACAACGCTTTTATTGTTGTTCATCTTGAAGCCACCATGAGGCCTTCAACAATGAGCTTTGCTCATACCTCATAGTAAGTTCAAGACGGCCCCTAGCACCGGTTTAAGCGGAATTCTTTGCTACTTGTCGAGCAACGCTACATCCATGTCTTCATTGGTCATGGGTGCGGGATTGTCAACAAACATCAATTAAACTGGCAAAGTGCTCTTACAATCACTGTCATCCTTTGCACGACAAAAGCACTAGTGTCTTAAGCTAGTGGACGATTACAACATATAGACAAACACAGGGCACTCATCAAGTCGAATGTAAGAAAACTTGGCGTTATAAAATAGTGAGATGTGGGCACTTAAAACAGGTGGTCAGAATTACATTTCGAAATTACAAAAATAAATGCCAAAATTTGAAAGTATGAATTGTATATCCATATGAGAAATTCTCTCACGCACAAGTATACCATAACTGAAAAATATAGAGAGCATACATCCCTCGCACGGGGAATCTTTTTACGGACTCCACTCCAGTCGTAAATGGTGAAAAAAAGGAAACGGAGTAAATGCACATGAGACAAAGTCTCTACAAATACATGGTAGAAAACAAACAAAGGAACAACGCTTTTATTATTGTTCTTCATCTTGAAGTCACCATGAGGCCTACAAATTTTGACGAATTCTCATGAAATTTTTACCAAATGTTTATACTACAAATACCTTGGTCAAGTTGTAAAATCAGCTTCGTTCAATACTTTCTGACGGAGTTATGGGACTTTGACGGAAATGTTTTATCCAAAAATTGACCTTGTAAGCTCTCTCATGCCTACAAATTTTGACGAATTTTCATGAAATTTATATCAAATGTTTATACCACTTATACCTTGGTCAATTTCGAAATAAGTCTCGGTCGAGACTTTTTGAGGGAGTTATGGGTTTTTGATGAAAATAATGACTCCGTTTTATCCAAAAATTGACCTTGTAAGCGCTCTCATGCCTACAAATTTTGACGAATTTTCATGAAATTTATACCAAATGTTTATACATCTTGTACCTTGATCAACTTCTAAAATCATCCTCTGTCGATACTTTTTGACGGAGTTGTAGGACTTTCACCAAAATAACGACACCGTTTTAGCCAAAAATTTGACCTTTTAAGCACTCTCATTACTACAAATTTTGACGGATTCTCGCGAAATTTATACCAAATGTTTATACTACTAATACCTTGGTCAAGTTCGGAGATCAACCTTGGTCGAGACTTTTTGACACAGTTATTGGACTTTGACGAATATAATTACTCCATTTTATCCAAACATTGACCTTGCAAGCGCTCTCATGGCTACAAATTTTGACAGATTTTCATGAAATTTATACCAAATGCTAATACCACTTACACCTTTTTTCAAGATCGAACATCAGCCTTGGTTGATACTTTTTGTATCCCCACATATTTAATTCTGGAACGGCCGTGAATGTTTGAAAATATTGCAATTTCATATACAATATACTAGTATATTGCTTGAGCGGCGGGGGACCCATGAATTTTATTCTTGTTAGGTTTGGAATTTTCCAAGATGGTCGCTAGAGCGGTAATTATTTAACATTTGACATAACTTTTTATAAATGTAATTGTCCTTAATTTTTTACTTAATTATTGCTTATCCTTGCTGTATTTTAAATGCAGATATTTTTGGTTTGGTTTAAGACTTGCATTTGGGTTACAAAACCTTTTTAAATCATTCAATTGTTCTTAATTGTGTAGAATATGCCAATTTTATTTATAAGATGATCATCAACTTGACTTAATGCACAACAACAACGAGTATTGCCTGTTAGGGAAAACGGGTAAAAGTGTTGAAAAAAAATTAGGAATTACATGTAATCCCCAGGATTTTTAGGGATTTCATGTATTCCCTAAATTGGCCAGGGATTACGTGAAATTCCTGATTTTGTCAGGGATTAAACGTAATCCCTAATTACATGGATTCCCTGTAACATATATATTTCTTTTCCCCACAGGTGTCTATGTCAGTGATATGTTCGTATTCATTGTTAGCACATGGCCTAAACATTTCCATCTTCGCATCTTTACTTATTTTAATGTCTGATTGTTTACAATTGTGCTAGTTCGTCAAAATGTCGTTAGTGATGTTTTGTCGCCATACAATTTTGTAGATTTACCTTAGACATTTGTGCTGAAATGTGTCTAACAGTTTTCATTGGTCATTTGCAATATTTCACAGCTATTCAAAAAGATTTATATCACATTTGATCGACACAGTTTATCTTGATCTTTCTGTTTATTTGGCCATTGTTGCATATTTTACTAAGCTTGAATAAAGTAAGTGAGAACCGAACCGTCAATCAAAAGAACGAACAATCCATGGACAATGGCAACATCGGACACACTAAGAAACAAGGACACCACTTAAGTACGGGACAAAAAAGAAAAATGAAGACACACATACAGATGAACAACACGGACCCAATAAAAACCATGGGTGAGATCAGGTGTACTGGTAGAGTAAGCATCTCCTGCTTCTTATAAGACACCCGCCGTGTTGAACATGTTAAATCCGGTAGTAAAGTCAAATCCGATAGAAGAAAAACAAACTTTAGTTGCAGAGGGAAAGAGCTGTTGTCATCTGGGAAACAGATATCCCATAGCGATCCACAAGCGTAAAACATCTGTAGTGATGACTTTAAGCTTTTAGTAACGTACCCTTGCTTTAGTAATCTATTTTTAAGCAACTGAGCTCTATCAAGGAAGTCACTGTAACGACCACAAGCCCTTGAGTAGCGAATGAATTGTGAGATGTAAACTCCATATTCTGGTGCTTTTGGAATGTTGCTACAAAGAAAAGGGAAGTTGACTATTGGAAAAGTGAAGTCATCGCGTTTGTCATACAGGCTAGTTTGTAATGTACCTCTGTTGTCAATTTCAATATGAAGGTCAAGGAATGAAGCCGATGTGGAAGTATCTGTAGTATCCTTAATTTCAAGCTCTTTTGAATAAATAAGATGAAGAAAATCACCAAAGCGAGGGTTGTTTAGTGATAAAATATCATCTATATAACGGAAGCTGATATTAAAGGACTGGGCCAGTTTTTTGTCTTTATCTTGAAGAAGCCCTTCAATGAATTCAGCCTCATAAGAATGGAGAAACAGATCGACTAAAAGAGGTGCACAGTTTGTGCCTATTGGAATTCCAATGGTCTGTTGAAAAACAAGTCCTCCAAACTGGACAAATATATTATCGATCAAAAACTCTAACATTTTTATTACTTATTCCTCTGTGTATTTTTTCTGTGATTCTGGGTCATATTTCATAAAGTATGCTTGTTCTCTGCCTATGACAATGTACTTATATCTTCGTTCGCCGTTCTTACGGGAGAAACATCTATAAATTATATCTTTCAGTCGAAATTTCAGTTGTTCATGAGGAATGGTAGTATAAAGTGTGGAGAGGTCAAATGTTTTAATGCTGTTGCAATGCAATAATGATCTAGATTTCAGGATGTCAAGCAGATCTTTAGAGTTTTTAAGGCAGATCTTTAGAGTTTTTTTAGAGTGTCTGTTTTTAAGGCAGATCTTTAGAGTTTTTAAGGCAGTTCTTTCAAGACAAATTTTCCTGTGTATATCTTCCTTAGTACGTCTTGTTCTGCTTAATGTTTAGCATAGATAGACAAGGGTGTTTACATCTTCTACCTTCATTGGTTTGTAAGATGCGAAGCTTCTGCTTTACCTACATTTATTTTAAGCCATGTCTGTCCAGGTTATCCGCCTTTTTCTACGTCTAGTCATTTGTACTAGATAGGAAGGCAATGTCTTCTGCCAAGTCTTAATCGTCTAGCCATGTTGTCATTTTATCATATTCCAGTTTTTATCTGCTGCTGTTTGTCTTATCATTTAGTGAGGGGGTGACACGGGGTGTCTGTTCTCCCATTTCCCACAATTTTTTGGACATTTTTCCCATTTCCCACATTTTTCGGGCTTTTTTTTTCCAATTCCCAAACTTTTTCTTCGTTTTTCCCATTTCCCACTTGCTGTTTTTCCCATTTCCCTATTTTTTTTCATCATTTTTCCCATTTCCCTAAATTTTTGACCCATTTTTCCGATTTCCAAGAAGCGTGTCAACCCCCTCTTTAGTCGATGATTAGATAGAACGGAATGCCTGATACGCCACTACTTTAGTCCTTATTTAAAGTCAATCCAGTCATATATTAATAAACTCTGAGTGATCAAGAATATAATTCATTAGGTACTATTCTTGACTTCAAATGAAATTTAAATGATATACACAAGAACTTTCCAAAAAAGAGTCTAAAAGATTTTTTTTTCTTTTTTTTTTTTTTTTTTTTTTTTTTGTTTTACAAAGTTAGTATCTTCTTGTAAACCATTCATGTAATCTCTTTGACACTCTAAAAGACCTATTTTACTTTGCAACATAGTACATTGATCATTATAAGCTTGTATACAGAAAATCATGAGAACAGCGAATAATAATAGAATTTGTTATAAGTGCTCCCTTGATTGAGAGGGCGGACAGCTATTTAGGGAGGTGGGAGACGAGGGGGTGGGAGGTGGGAGAACAGGGTGAAAATTAGATGGGAGGTGGGAGAAGAGGGGGAGGGAGGAGGGAGAAGAGGGGAAGGGAGGAGGGAGAAGAGGGGGAGGGAGGTGGGAGAAGATGGGAAGGGAGGAGGGAGAAGAGGGGGTGGGAGAAAGAGAAGAGAGGAAAGGAGGTGGGAGAAGAGGGGGAGGGAGATGGGAGAGAGGAATACCCTGTCCGCCCTCTCTTGATTATGGAAAAGCATATGAAAAGGTTCGTACCAAATTTTGTAAAATAATCTTTAAGTCACGAAGAAGTTATGTTGCATCAATTACAGAATTAAGTCGTTTCCAATTTCTTCTTCTTTAAAAACTCAGTAATTAAGGTAATTTTCTAGATCAAATATAAATGATATCAACCCTCCTTTACCGAGGCATTGAAAGAAAATGCAATTTTACATGAAATAGTTATTTATTCCTGGTATTCTGTTGCCAATAATATATATTCAAGGGTTCCTCTCATCTTCACCCTTGGCAGACAGAGCTGGATATCTGTTTTGATTGGTTGCAATTTATCTTCGCTGCAGCCAATCAAATACTTAATAGGTAATATTCAGATTTTAATATGGTGTTTAGTGATTTTTCTATTTTTGCGAAATTTCCACGATTTTATCATCTTTCTTTACTTTTGAGGAGTTATTTCCTTTTAGTTAAATATATTGTGAATTGTTGTATTATTAGATTCAATAAATAATCTTTAATTATTACAAAAATTATACTGAAAATCTTACTTCAAAGGGCGATAATTTGAAACTGACGTTTCACAAATTGTGGCTCAATTCGAAGAGACATAAGTTGTCGAAATGCGCATATGCAGAATTTAAATTTACAGTAACTTCGGTACTTAGTTATTCGCCAAGGGTGAAGAGGAGAGGAGCGGATCGTAACCCTTGGCTAGCGAAGATGGGGTTTAATTTGAGTATTGAAAACTAGGTGATACTTAAATAACCTTGTAAAAACTGAAATATCTCTTAAAAGGTCAAGAAAAATACCAAAACATCTTCAGAAAAAATTTCTAAATATTGTGATGAATCAAAACTAATTTTATATGGCAAACTAAAAACCAATATAAGTCAGGACCTATGTCTGAATTAACACAGCTTCACCAAAATTCGCATTATCAACCTTAATAAAAACTGTCATTTGTTTAAATATATCCCTGGTCAACAAAGACTATGTAATAGTTGTAAAGTTTCGAAGACCACTGTCATTTTCTATTATATGGTAAACTAAGTGAACAAAAACGGACAGATTTATAAGAAACCTTAAAATTTATTTTCCCAATGTTCGAAAACTTCTCTTCATTTCAAAAAGTCAGTTCTTCTAAATCCAAACTTCAGAATGTGCTTTTTAAAAGCAATCTATAGCATTATGGAATTATATTTTTAAAGCGACCGGTTTTTATATAACAATGGTAATTTGCCTTTACTTATTATTTGTTAATTCAGATAAATATACTCAACAAAAAATTAAGGATCAAGATTTTTTCATTTCTTTCATAAATGTATTGAGTTTTACGAGTTTTTGACCAAATCAAACACTAAGCAATCAGTCTTGGATGTTTTCAGGATTATCAGGTTAGAAAAAAGTATATGGTGTCAGTCTTCAATCTGGTCATGCTCCCTCGAAAAAAAAAACACAAATCACTGAATTTTGAATTTTCCCCCAAAAATTTACCTGCCTGAAAATGAGTCAGGAACCAATGCACTGAATTTTTTCTTCCATATTTTTTTTTCTTTATGTTTAAAACGACACTGATAAGTCAAAATATTTAATCAGTGTAACATGCCCTTCCTAATTCTGAAAATGACTCAAACAAAAGTGGAAATTCTTTTATGGAATAATATGGTAACCTCATGTGAACGCCTGTTTCTTTGACAATTCTTCAACAATTTTAGTGAATCAAAGTCTGTAGACAGTCGAAAGATTGAACAACTCGGTAAAAATGTCAAAATGGTGATTTTTTTTATCCTTAACTTTTTGCTCAGTATAGGCCCTGACCTATATCAGTTTATAGTCTGCCATATAAAAAAAGATTTGATTCATCACAGGAAAGTTTTTCTTTTAATCTTTTGAAATTGTTCTTGAACTATTTTCTGCACTTTTTAAGGGATATTCCACTTTTTCACAATGTTATTTAATTAGTTTTCAATACTCAAATCAAACTCCAGAATTAATTGCTGGCAAAGGAATTCCAAGCATAAATACCCTCTTATTGTGAAAATGTTTGGTGACTTCAAGATTAAGAACAACAATAAAAGCGTTGTTCCTTTGCTTCTTTTTACCCTGTACTTGTATAGACTTTGTCTCATGTGCATTTACTCCATATCCTTTCATTCACCATTTACTTTCAATGCCTCAGTATAACAAATAAATACATCGGCAAACGAATACCGACGCAAAGATGAGGAGAGGGAAAATTCCAAAATCAAAAATAAAAAAACACTGCAATTCGTATCCAACACGAATTGAGACAGCATGACAAAGACAAAACAAATGCACAAAAATCAATAAGAAACCCACAAAACGCCACAAAACTAAAGCACCAACAGTGTGAGCCCCTAAAAAACCTTGAAGAATCACCAGGTGCTCTGGGCGGGTAAGCATGATCTGCTCTACGTGTGACAACCGTCACACTGCCAGTGAAAAGTCCGGTTTTTCATTGTTAGTCCGGATTGATATCATTATCTGCACTGGAGAGACATAAGTTGTCGAAAAGCGCATATACAGACATTAAATTCACAGTAACTTCCTTGTATTTTGTTATTTATATATAATCTAGAGAATAACTTCATAACTTGATTTTTTATAGAAGAAGATAATGGGAAAGGACCTAATCCTAACAATGATGAATCAAAAACTTACTGTTTTCTTCAGTCCTGAAATTATTTTATAAAGTTTAGTATGAACTTTTTCATTTGCTGTTTTATTATCAAAGGATAACTACTTGTTAATTAGAAACAACGGCAGTAGAATACCGAGGAACAAAGGGGTGAAATTCACAAAAATCGAAGTCCAAAGACAGGACAAAAACGAGAACACAGAAAACAATGACGTTAGACACAAAAACAATGACGCCAGACAGACACAAAGCACAGAACCAGAAACCACAACATTCAGAACAAAGGCACTCACAGTGTGAACTCCAGTGAAACTGAGAGTGACATCAGGTGATCAGTGACATCAAAATTAAACATATTGCGAATTCTTGCACATGTAGTCAAAAGGGTTTTTACTTGGTATACAAATGTATGGATTAGTAAACATACTCAGCATTTAGAGATTTCAATACCTTATTCTAATATAATATCTTTGTTCACATTTTGTGTACAGGCGCGAAAGGCAAAAAAAAAAACAAAAACAAAAACAAAACTAAAACAAAAAACAGAAAAGAAAACAAACAAAACAAACGAACAAACAACCAAAAACAAAAAAATACAAAAAAAACCAAATAACAACAAACAAAACAAAACAAAACATAAATCAAAATGTTTTATTTATTGGTCATTAGTTGTATAACATAGAGTCCGATTTGAAGCAAAGCATTGTTTAAAGCCTATATATTTCTATGTGCTTGAATTTCGTGAATGTAAGATAACTGACAATTTCAGATTTTCAAATATGATATATTGGCGCACTTTTAAGCTTTTTGGCATACTCGTCAGCCGCTGCTTTGAAGCGGGCTAATTGCTGTTCTTCTTGTTGTGTTAACGCCTTAAATTGAACGGTTCCCGGCTGTTTCATTTCTTTTTCCATCATTTTTGCCTTCATTACATTGGCGAAGTCGAGAGTTCGTTTCGGGGTCCAATACCAGTTACCAGGGTGCTGGCAATATTTGTTAGCACCACCATGTTGCAGAGCAATATATACCACTGTTGAACAATTTAGCCGTACTCCATTATATCCGTTATTACGTTCGTGTTGAACCCACCATTGTTTCATCTTTTTTTCATCTAGAAAGCCTTGTGGGATTCGCATTACAGCTGCATCATACCCCTCATCGTCCTTATCTCTTTGATATGTATTGTTACGGACGGGTGATACCCAATGAGTAACCTAAATAAAGTGAAAGAGCGCTATTAATATTTTTGAAATTTTGTTAAGGTAGATAGACACTATTATTTATGTCCATGAGATTTTGCTATAAGATGGCATAATTAAAGAATCAATGCTATAAACATGAAATCTGTAATAAAAAAGTATAGGTCACCATGTTAGTTTTTTCTAGAACTGAGGTCAAAGTTTGCTCATTTTTAGCCATTTTTTCATATAAATTTACAAAGAATGCACGGGAAAATTAAGGGAAAGCAATTTTCAACTTCATAGAAATGAACCTTTTATCAGAATTTTATATATTTTTGTAAATAGATAGCTTATGATGTGATCTATCAATTTCAACGTAAAAATGAATATGTCACCATACTTTTAACGGAATTATTTTACAAAGTATCCGGATTTAACAGTATCTACGGGAAAAGGGAGTTAATTCTCGGCAAAGTGGGCAAAATATGACGTTTCACATCTGTCAGTCAATTATGACGTCACAAAGAAAAGGCTTTAAAATCACTGTTCCGGCCCGAAAATCAAACCTACCCGCATCCGACTCTTCATAATGGAATTCACCTTCTTGCTTTCTCCGATTGTTGTCGCTGCTGCACTATCAGGTAGTTTGCGGGAAAACTAGTATTTCACGCATGTTCAAAACGTGTTCCTTGTGCGTGACTTTTCCAGGAATCACGACGTCATAGAACAAAACCTGATAGTGCAGTGGTGACACCAGGCGGGACAAAATAAGGAAGGTGGATTCGATTTTCAAATGCGTGATAAAATTGCGCAGCGCAACAGTGTCTATCTACCTTAAGTACACGTCTTTAGTTTGCAATGGAAAGGGGGGGGGTCGCCAATGAAACCAGTTGAACCCAAGTCATCACGTTTTGCCCGAGATTTTGCACCTCCTTTGTCCCTTTGTCCATTGGACTTGACAATACCCTTCTGTAATTTTGTTATTATCCTAGTTGGCTCTTGACAATACCCTTCTGTAATTTTGTTATTATCCTAGTTGGCTCTTGACAATACCCTTCTGTAATTTTGTTATTATCTTCGCTACATTGATAAATACGGTATCCAACTTGTACAGCAGCCATAACTATAATTATTTACACAATCTTGATTGTAATTTTTAGTATAAATATTTGAAATTACCATTTTCATGTTTCTGACGAAATGTTCATAAAAAATAAGTACAAGTGGTGTGAATCCATTTTCTTGTTAAAAGCAAGAAATTTCGCAAGTCTTTTCAAGCTGACGCATGGTAAAATATTTAATTTTTATGTGTGGTTTCGGTATATCAGCGCTTTTGTGGAGATGTACACGGCGGAATCGATCGATATATAGGTCATTTAACTGTGTAAAGTCCAGTTATTCAACATGGAAAAAAGTAAGCGACTCCCCTCCATCAGAGGATGGAATTACTGCAAAACAACTGAAGATGTCAATACACCTTACTAGGCAATGTCCCCTGATGTCTTCTGCATTTAACTGATCATAACCTTGGTTTTGTGCACCAGACATGGGTAGGTTAATTGATAAATGAGTCAGGCTTACAGAACTACATTATAGAACCAGAATTTCTAATGAATTTGATCTATCATAACCTTTTTTGGCAACGTCCCCTGGTGACTTTTGTATTAAACCGACCTAAAACTTGGTTTAGTGCATTAGACACGGGAAGGTTAATGTGTGATCAATGAATGGATTAATATGTATATATATATACAAAAAAAAAAAAAAATTGAAATAATAATAATAGTTAAAGAAAACTTATGTATTTATATGAAATAATTTTACAATAGTCATACCGTGTACATGGTCTCGGTGCGCCCTGGCATGACATTGAAATAAAATGAATATATATTAAACATCATTATTTATAATATATGATCAGTATGTTTAATGATATTTTTGTTTTTTGTGTATGATTTGTTATTATTTAATCATGTATGTTTGTATTGTCATATGTCCCATTGAGGGCCCTTGATTGGTTAATAAAGAACTTTGAACTTTGAACTTTGTCTCAAGATAGTGATTTATCTACTCTGTTTGTGCGTACATTAATTCATTCATATTTACGTTTTGTTTTGAAACCGCGTCACGGCTACAGAGCTGCCGGGTGCGTCCCCAGGTGGTGGATAGGGGAATGCCCTGTCTATGCGGGGTAGTCAGGTCATAATACGGAAAGCCTGACCGCGAACCATTGTAGCCAAACTGTGTGGAGAAACGCCACGCTCCATGCAGTATAAAGACCCCTTCTATATTTCTCTAAAGAGAGCAGACGCACTGGGTGTCGTATGGAAGGCTAAATTTCCTGCCCCTACCCATTTCTCCAATTTTCCAGTGGCAGTCAAAAGTCGTTGCCCAGGTTGTCCCTTCCACCTTTATTTCTTTCTTCTGATACTTTCAATTTTTTTAATTGATTAACTTGTTCTCGTCCTGATATAGCTGAAATATTGCTCATTGGACGTTAAACTCTAACTAATCAATCAATCAATCTTCAACTTTTTGTATATTTTCAAAGATTTTGTTACATGTATCTTGCATATTTCATGCATAAAATCTAAAATATTTTTATTTATAACTAATTATAGTCAATTAAAAAAAACTGTTAAGCGATTTTTGTTCTTAAACAAGAAAATCTACTTTCATTTAAAATTCATTGTAAATATTCTAAAAATTAATTATAAAGCATTTCATATTATTCCATTTCATAAATTTTAAAATATCATCAGAATAATTAATAAGGACAATTCATTAATTAATTCCACTACTGCAAGGCCATATGGAAGAAAAGTCGAGAGTGTGGACTACAGACAGACTACAAAGACATACTGTACCCGATGTTAACTAAGAAGTTCGTCGTGCAGCAGCTCTACCTCTATTACCACTCGACAAGGTTGACGACTACTGGCTACACACACTAGAGAGTTCACCCAACCGAGATGACTGTACCAAACTCACTGACTACGTTAAAGAGACATGGATAGAAGGACGATTCCCACTATCATCTTGGAACAACCAACAGACTGATGGACCCAGAACGAGAAGGCTGACACAACAAACTGCACAACAAACTGAAGAAGAGTTAAGACACCACTCCCTAGGATCTACAAGATCATCGAGATATTCCAGAAGGAGCAGGCAGCGAACAAGGTCAAGATGGTACAGCAGGTGGGAATAAATTACTAAATATCGAAGTTACTGAGAATTTGCTTTCTGCATATGCGCATTTCGACAACTTATGTCTCTTCAGTGCAGATAAAATCTAAACGTTTGGAAGACCATAAACTCAAAGATATTTAAAAACTGAAAGAGTACAAAAAACCAATATGATCTGAATGAAAAGCCAAAACCAGCTAAGGACAGAGCTTTTCAAGAGGGAGATACTCCTTAGTTTTCAACAAAATTTACAAAAATTTAGATATTGCAAATTTCCAAAATTAATCGGCTTTCGGGTCACCAACGAAATACTGACTACTGGGCTGGTGAATACCCTCGGGGACTAACAGTCCACCAGCAGTGGCATCGACCCAGTGGTAACAAATAACTAAATACCGACGTTACTGAGAATTTGCTTTCTCATATAAAAGAAGATTACAAGAGAAGAAGTACCGTTACATAGAAGACCGTCTACACCGTTTGAAGAACGACCTAGCCACAGGAGAGAAGAACTTTGTACAGTATGGTGACGCAGCATCATATATCCTGAAGGTCGACTAGTGACAAATGGAAGAAATAGTTAAATGAACTTTGTGCTTATTCTCGTATTGTGATATTGTTTTTATTCTAATTATTCATTATTAACTACTACTGTGCTAATTAAAGAACTATTATTGTGCTTCATAAAGAACTATTATTGTGCCAATAAATGTGCTTATTTGTGCTTCATAAATGTGCTTGTGAAAGAAATATATGTGCTCATATTAAAGAATTATTGTGCTTGCATATTTCATCGTTTTGTTTATAAAATATTTTGTATGCCTCTTTATTTGATCTTCTATTCTGATTTGAGTGTTTATGATTATGAATGAATAATAATGTATGCTTCTGTTGGAATTTGTTATGTTACATATCATAAAAAGTTATGTTAATAAAGCATAGAAATTGTAATTTGAGTTACTTTGTGCCCATTTGAAACTGAAGAATACACAACTTAAAATAGAACAAGCCATTACACATAAAATTTACATTAATATCAATTTTAATTAAACAACTTAAATCTTTAATGCTTATATTGTTGTATAAAAATTAAAGTTCATAAAATTTTTGAAAAATGGAATTTTTCGGAATTTTAGATTTTTTCACATTTTCGACTTTTGACTTAAGTGTTGAAAAATATGAAAAAATTAATAATTGCCGATTCAATAATAAACATTTTAGTTTCAGACGTATTGTAGGTTCAAAAATGTCAAAATTAAAGAACCTTAGTGAGCAAGCTCACATACCCCACGCCTCCACATATCAGAAAATCCTGCATTATTGAACTAAAAAAATATCCTATAAGCAATATTATACATAACAAGAGGCTCCCAAGAGCCTGTATTGCTCACCTGGGCCATGGCTGCCACAATTAGTCAAAATAATCCAAATGTTTAAGGGTCTCAATTTCAAGTTTGTTGATAGACATTGATGTTATATGATCCAAAATTAAAGACCCAAGACACAGTGATAGCAAAAACTCACCATGGCATAACCAGGTTAGTAGTAAAGTGCATTCAGACTATGAAGACGAAAAACATCCACTACAGTATCTGGGAAAGATATTTCAAATGAAGGCAAACATTGACCAATGTAGGACACAATATACATTTATAACTCAAATTATTACAATGTGAAATAAGTAAAGATTATGGAAGTATTTTTGCAAAAAATTGTAGAAATTTGTATAAAAACACCTTTTTTACTCTTGATTATGTAACAAGTAATTGTTTTTAATAAAGTGATAGCAGGGAATCTCTCTTAAACTTAAAAGAAAAAAGTAAACCAAAGAAGATTTGAAAACAGTCAGATTTTAAAGGGAAATCACCCATGACAAGATGATACTTGCTGTTTTAGCTGAAAATAGTCTAAGTCCAATAACTCCAATAAAAATAATCCGATCAATAAGGCAGTATAGTATGCACATCTATACGTCATGACCAACAATCCTACCAAATATGAAAGCAATCCATTCAGTGGTTTCAGAGGAGTTGCAGTGACAAGATGATACTTGATGTTTTAGCTGAAAATAGTCTAAGTCAAATAACTCTCATAAAAATAATCCGATCAATGAAGCAGTAAAGTATGCACATCTATACATCATGACCAACAATCCTACCAAATATGAAAGCACTTCATTAAGCGGCTTCAGAGGAGTTGCAGTGACAAGATGATACTTGCTGTTTTAGCTGAAAATAGTCTAAGTCCAATAACTCAAGTCCAATAACTCCCATAAAAATAATCCGATCAATAAGCCAGTAAAGTATGCACATCTACACATCATGACCAACAATCCTACCAAATATGAAAGCAATCCATTGAGCGGTTTCGAAGGAGTTGCAGTGACAAGATGATACTTTGGTATTTTAATTGAAAATAGTCTAAGTCCCATAACTCCCACCCCACAAAAATTATCCGATCAATATGGCAGTATAGTATGCACATCTACACATCATGACCAACAATCCTATCAAATATGAAAGCAATCCGTCAAGCGGTTACAGAGGAGTTGCAGTGACAAGAACAGGACTGACAGTCTAAGTCCAATAACTCCTATAAAAAAATCCGATCAATAAGGCAGTAAAGTATGCACATCTACACATCATGACCAACAATCCTACCAAGTATGAAAGCAATCCATTGAGCGGTTTCAGAGGAGTTGCAGTGACAAGATGATACTTTGGTATTTTAATTGAAAATAGTCTAAGTCCCATAACTCCCACAAAAATTATCCGATCAATATGGCGGTATAGTATGCACATCTACACATCATGACCAACAATCTTACCAAATATGAAAGCAATCCGTCAAGTGGTTACAGAGGAGTTACGGTGACAAGAACAAGACTGACGGACGGACGGACGGACCAGTCAAAAACATTATACCCTCCGCAACTTCGTTGCGTTGGGTATAATTAGCATCCCTCCCCTAAAAAGTAAGTGAAAATTTGAAGTATTCAGGCTCTAAATGATAAAAAGATAATTTTTAATGGGACTTCTAGTGTGTATTTCACTAAAGCTGACATGCAGAAGATCATTTAAGTAGATTTAAACTTTTAAAAGGTTTATACTCGACTCCTCTGCCCGAAATTGTATACAAAATGGGAATTTTCCGTTTTCAGAATTTCTGCTGTTTTGACTTTGAGATGCAAATATTTCATGAAATTGATATATAACTTGAACATGTTGATTAAATATCGTTTCATTATATCTTAGCAATTAGAAAGTATGCTAACTACAGTCTCATAAATTACAAATATATTACCCCTTACCACACATATTCTACACAATTTATTTCTCTTTTTATTCAGCTTGAAAAGCGTAAAAATTGTATAAAGGTCCAATGACATATCATTTTCAAACACCAAAATACACAGAGACTCCCACATATCACAAATAAGGTCGTGCGTATTCAACGATTCAACTTTGAATTTCGTAAATTCTGAAACCCTGGAAATTCCCATTTTCACGATAATCGTCCAAAATATTCAATTTTACCCATATTTTGGCGTTAAAATTACATATTACGATATATCAAATGCATCTTTTACAAAGAAAGTAAAACATTAGAATGCTTTGTTGATATATATGTAAAGACAGGCATATTTTGGGGATTTTTAAGTTTAAATTTAAAGTTTAAATGTTTTAATTTTGTTGGGGTGGGGGTAAGATTTTCGTTATTTAGAGTCACATTGAACATCCTTTGCTCTTCTAAACAGTGTTTTAAGATAACTTATGTACCGGTTAAAACAATAAATTGGCATATCTGCAGATAAATCCTCCAGATTTGCCACATATAACGATTTAAAAGTGAATTTTGGACAAATCTGAACTGCTAAAAATTCCGATTTTTCGTTAATTTAGGACAAAATATTGAGTTTAAGCTGACAAGTTGGACTTGCAACTTTGTAATATGTAACGCAGATATTGCGTCTGGTGATTATTTTAATCACAAGATAGACAAAAAATTGTCAATTTTAGGGAAAATATGTTGGGGTAGGGGTTAATTTTTTGGTATTTAGAGTCACATTAGGCACTCCTTGTTTTTCTTAGAAATGTTTTAAGACAACTAATGTATTGCTTAGAACAATTAATTGGCATATCTGCAGATATATTCTACAGATTTGACATATATTGCGATTTAAATGTGAACTATGGACAATTCTGAAATGTTGAAAATTTCCATTTTTCATCAATTTTGGGCAAAATATTGCGTTTAAGCCAACAAATGGCTGTTAAAATACAAAACAATAATATAATTTATGCTAAATTGTCCTATACAACACACATTTTGCGTGTTCTAGTTATTTTTATGCGAAAATAAACAATTGATAATTTGGAGTAAATTTGTAGGGGTAGGGGTAAGTTTTATTAATGTATGATGTTTATATTACCTAAAAACCGCCATTATTTGTAATGGTTGTAAAGCAAATATAATAAGCTTTCAATTGATACCTATTTTAAATGATATTTGTTTACTAAAAAAATAACATTAAGCAAAAGAAAGTTAAAACTTATTCAAAAACGAAAATATTCTTATGTACTTGGACTATTTGAAAATAAAATTTTGGTCATTTAGAATGTGTAAACATCGTCTTAACATGTTTTATATTGAAGAAAATAGATTAAAAAACTAAAAACAATTTTCAGAATCGGGAATTTAAGTGCACTTCGGGTTCTCTAGACCATCAAACTTACGCAATTTCAATAAAAAATTAGATTTTTCGTCAATATTTCATTGGGGTAGGGGTACGTTTAATGGCGCTATGGAACGTATTGGGCATAGAAATTATAAAAACTTGGATTCTTTGTAAAGCTTATACTATAAGCAATTATTTGATACCTCGTTTTCATAACTAGAAAGCATTTGGTCAACATTTTGAAACAGCTGAAAGAAAAACTTGAACAAAAAACGAAATTTTCCAAAATTTCGGTAGGTGGGTCTAAAAATGGGCCCAATTCTACCAGTGCATGCAGGTTATGCTCGTGTTAACATGTTTTATTTTGAAGAAGGGATGTATGCGGACTTTAAAAAATGGGTGGGTTCGGAAGTGGGGGATGCACGGGGGGTTACTCAAGCCCATGGACTATTAATCTTTTATTTATAATGCAAGTCTGCCACCATACGTTTGCAGATCAAATACGAATTAAGTTCCGTTTTAGGCCTTTTACTTAGACAATTTAGGAAAAATATTTAGGAAATTTTTCGGGTTTTTTCTAACCATTAAAGTAACACTTTACAGAACAATTCCCGGCCTTGGCGGAAGATATAAAAATTGCACTTTTGCCGGAAGATTAAAACATTGCACCTCATTCGGTTCTGCAAGAAATGAAAATTTCTAGATCAAAGATGTTCAAATGCTTTGTTTTGCCATGTATTTGTAGAGTCTTTGTCTCATGTGCATTTACTACATATTCCTTCGTTGCTTATTAGATACATTGTGCAAAATTATGGTATAACAATGCATAACAATGATCCGTGACTTACAAATCGACACATTTTATTTCGCCATTTTTGAAGAAATTAGTTTTCACTTTGCAAGCAGGGAACTAAGTATTTCCTTAGCAAAATTTTCCTATGCTTGTTTGTTATGGTTTTGTTTAATTGTTTGTTTTGAACTGAGGAAAGTAATTTATACCGAACATTTAAATAGAAACTTCAAAGTCAAATGTTTAGTCAAAGTCTTTATGTGTCAGTCCGATAATTTCTGAAATGCTATAATAGAACAACGACAGTAGAATACCGAAGGAACAACGGACAAAATTACACAAATCAAAGTCCAGAGACAAGGCAAAAGCAAGAACACCAAAAGACGGAAGACCAAAGACACCACATGACCACAAAACAAACAAACATTACATATACAACACAAAAAACTAAAGCACTAACAGTGTGAACTCTCAAAAAACAAGAGTGACATCAGGTGCTCCGGAAGGGTAAGCATGTCCTGCTCTGCACACAGCACCCGTCACACGGCCAGTGAGGCATATGTTTTGAAAGATCTGTTAGGTTACTGATTGGTAATTGTCATTTTCTAACCCTGAGACAAAACCAATTGAGAGCCATGGTACGTGTTACTTCTCTTACCCTCAAACAGTACCAAGGTGAAATTTTGAAAAGCCTTTGTAATCACTTAAGTATTCAAACATGTACAAGGACAAATCCGTACCACAAACATTACTGACGAAGACAAAACTAAAATTTAACAAGACAACACTGAAAACTAAAGCACTGACAGTGTGAACTCCCATAAAAACCGAGAGCGACATCAGGTGGTAGATAATACAAAAACAAGGATAAGAAAAAACTTCTGAGCATAACTTACTACATTTGCAGGAACTAGTCCTTGATACCTTTTATCAGCTCCATTTGGCCACCAACTAATATAAGTGCCATCAGTTAGCTTTAAAGATATATGTCCCCAGTTCGCGCGTCCTTGGTATCCGGCTTCCCAGTAATAAAGGCAGAATGCTCCTTTTTCACGGTCCACTCCTTGCTGCCCTTTTTGTTGTTGTTGTTGCTGCCCTTTTTGTTGTTGTTGTTGCTGTCCTTTTTGTTGTTGTTGTTGCTGTCCTTTTTGTTGTTGTTGTTGCTGTCCTTTTTGTTGTTGTTGCTGCTGTCCATGTTGCTGCTGTTGCTGCTGTCGTAATCGTTCAAGCCGTTTTCGTTCTTCCTCACTCATCGCAGCCATGGCGAAAATACTATGCTACATTGTATTGACAAATATCGTTTTAGTTTATGAAATTACAGATCTAAGTGGGAAGAAAATTGAATCATGTTCAGTATTCAAAATTAAGCTGGAATTGATTAAAAAATCTATATGACATGTTTAAAAATTAAATTCAGTTTGAGTTAAAATATCAATTCCTCTTGTTCAACTGAGGACAGTTCAAAACTTCACATAAATACTACCATTCTAAAGCGTCGAAATTCCAATGTCCTATGTTTGATATTTACCATAGATAATTTGGACTTGAGAGTATATTGAACTAGTGTATTTTACGTATCAGAGATTATTTTGAACGATGGAAAATAGTATTATTGTAAAACTGACGCAGATATAAACAAAAACCTTGATATATGACCAAATACGACTGAATTAGCGACATACAAGATCAAGGCTGTTTCAATTTAACGCAGCATATAACGGATACGCAGGTCTGCGAATGTAGTTAAATATCATTTATAACATCAGATGACAATTTGCATGCTAGTTTACAACATACCGTAATTTGATGATGAATATTTTAGCACAAAATTAATTGCCAGATTTATTTTATGTTATTTTAGATAAAAATCTTATTATTTTATAGGCGAGTACAGTACTCTTATCTTCTCAAATTAATTTTCAGGAATTATGAGTTTCAGAAAATTTGTAATCAAAATGGAAACTAACCAATTATTTTGAAAAGCCTTGCAATAGATCAACATAAGCAAAACATTAGAAAATCAACGTAAAAAGTTTATAATTTGTAATACAGCACGTCAAAATGTGGTTGGAAACGGATCACTCTGCAGTTTTCGGTTATTATCCATACCGCCATTAGGTCCTTTTGGGGCCTTTCAATATATGAAAATAAAATTTGAATTATGATTAAATTTTTAACATTAACTATTTTATGACCAAGAAAACGCAATATTTAACTATGTTCGCCAGAAAAATTCAATCTTTCTGAACACTGAAAATCATACTCCCTTAATAAGGGGACCACCATTTGATTTTTCGGGGGGGGGGGGACTTGGATGATTTTGCCTCGAAAAAAAATTTGTTTCATTACAATCTCGACCAAATTATTTATTTTCACCAAATGTCACATCAAATTATTTATTTGCATTTGAAACCAACAAAACAAATATTCTTCAAATCAAAATTAAAATATTTATTTTCATGACAAGTAGGATTAGAATATTTATTTTTACTGTCACCAAGATTAAATTATTTATTTACAATACCCCCAAACACTCCCTCCCTGAAAATCAAATGTTCATTTTCTAAGAATAGACGGTGATTACTGAGTTATCGAACTTGGCCACCAGGTGTCGCATAGTCGTCCGCCATTAAGCGGATGTGGACTCGTTATTAACCGTGACAACGTGGACATAGACCACAATTCAATACACTATATGTCTAAGTTACAACTTTTCCCAATATTTTCTTGCACGCATGTTTTAGGCCTAAATTGTCCTGATACACAGTTGATAACATCCGGTCCAGGTAAAACCTGAGAAGCATGACATATGTTGACCAGCATTTTACTCTGGCATTTGAAATTCAATCACAGAGGGGTCAAGATTTGGAGCTAATATGTAAATTCATGGCTAACTAAGCCCCTTTACAAAGGCATGCTGCTGCCAAATTAAATAAGATTCTTCCGCTAAAAATATTTTTGTAAACTTCCAAGTGTATACTTTAATTTTACTCCAAAGTAAAACTCAATTTCCAAAACAAACTCTACCATTATTATTTTTTTTCAAAAATACTCCTGTTTAATTAGGAACTACATTAGATACCCTGAAACCGGATGTAAAATTTGTGGTCTATGTCCATATGGTCATTTGTCGTGATTAAATTAGTAAAAACTGATTTAAAAGTCACAAAAACATTGGTAAAAAATAAGATGTGTGAATATATCACCAAGTTTTCTCAAAAACATTAGTCTCGACTACATTTATAAATTTGTGAATGGTCTAGAGTTCACCTATACAGATTACGTTGAGGTATTCCTTTCTTCAGAAAGTCAGTTAATAATATGGTAACTGGGAGTCACGCGAACGGAACAACGAGAGATAAATTTTCATTTAACGAGGAAGGAAAAGTTAGAATTTTGCTTGTAGAAACCATTTTATCTATTTACGAAACACGGCAAATCCTTTTACGGAAACACTTGAAATAAAAAAAAAAACAAACCTGTTACAGGAAGATAACCCTATACCACCCTCTAGTAAGAAGGCGTAAAAACTTCAGCAAATCAATTCAACAATAGACCATATCCGAGTTCTTGTATTTAGATTTACCAGTCGTTGTTTGTCCGCCCTACGTCACAAACATGTCCGCCCCATGTGACCAGCTTTATGACGTTATAGGCTTTGTGACGTGACATTTTCTATACTGTGACGTGTTGAAAAGTGATCATGATACCTCAGCTCGGATATGGTATATTAGTTGACTTATTTAGGATCTCTTACTGCACGGTTACAACAGAAACTAAAGACATATGCGTTTTTCAATATTTATATTATTTCCTGTGAAACTTGAAGATATTTTTATTAACTAGTTTTGAAAAATACAAAGTGCTTTGGAATATGCCTAATTTGCAAAAAAATATACATGTTTAAAGATAACAGTGATAGTTTGGTGCGAATTGCACCGTGAATATGTAATCTGCAATCAAGTGTACCTTGCGCATGTGCCAACTGTGGCTTTATTTTGTCACAACACAGCCAATCTGAATTCGAAAAGTGAAACAAGAATGTTTAGCTAGCATTTATAGATTTTTGAAAAAAAATAAAGTTTCGGTCCGAACTGTAATTTCAAGATTCTTATTTTACTTAATACTGGGCTCATAATGGAATTCACCTTCCCGCTTTTCTCGATTGGTGTCGCTGCTGCATTATCAGGTAACTCGCGGGAAAAGTTGTATTTCACGCTTGTTCAAAAATTGTTCTTTGTGTGTGAATTTTCCCGGTATCACGACGTCACAGAACAAAACCCGATAGTCCAATGGCGACACTAGACGGGACAAAATGTGGAAAGTGCATTCCATTTCTTTTCAATGCCTACGACCATTCAATAGCAATTGCTGTCGAGTTGGTTCAAGGTAACTAATTATTCTAAAAATAGATCAATGGGGCACAAAACTAGTCCTATAAAAAAAGTACCTCAAGCTTGGGCATGTCCCAAAGATTTCCCTTGGAACATACAGAAATTCTGCTTTTTGTTTTACAAAATTGATATAGTTTAGAAGATAAAACCAAACAAAGATACAAGTTAAAGCTATTTTGTGGTAGAGTATTGATACAGTATAGTCATTGGAGATCAAAGGGAGATAATTACAGAAAATCCATGTCAAATTTGGTGATGCTTAAAAGGGCCATTTTCTGAAAAATCTAACCTGACATAGTACCTCGAAAATTTAACCAGTAATGTATGGCGACACCCTCTACATGAAATCAGTTGTCATTAGTGGCAACGAAACATTTCGAAATGGCAGTATGACGTCAAGTTTAGGGCATTTTGGTTGAAATTCTACATGAAAATAAAATTAGTTACCCGGAACCGTTGCAACCGGACACTACTGCAATGGAAAGTGAGGTTTGGCGCGTCATAAAACCGGTTGAACTCACTATTTCTTTAAAAATGCCTGTACCAAGTCAGGACCATTGCGGTCTACAGTTTTCCGGTGAATTTCCACCTGCTTTGTTTTTTTTCCTCTTGGACTATGGCTCTTGATAATTATGTTCGGTAATAGGGTCTGTAAGTCTCGTTCAATTTCGGAACTTCCGGGTACATAATCTGTACCCGGAACTTGCATTTTTAATAAAAACATATGACGTTTCAGGCAAAAACTTTGAACGTCATAAACCTACAACGTCATATTTTGGAGGGAAACGTTTTCAAATTGCAGTTTTATCGTGATTTCTCGATGTCACATGACGAGACTTACAGACCCTATTTTGCTAATTATTCGGGTTAAGAACAGCAATAATTTCCCTTAACCTTCTAGAGCATTTTAAAATATAACATGTTCGATTGTAGCTCTAAAACGTGATAGGCCTGTAGTCAAACCCCGTGATTTTGATATAAAATTGTACATAAATACATATGAAATAATAAAAGAGTATGAAAATAAATAAATACATTATGTAAACAAACAGATCTATTTTGTTACTGATAGTTTTTTGTGCTAATTTAAGTACGTAATAGCTAAAAGCTAAAAACGAAGAAATATTAATGAATGTTAATGGATGTTAAATTTGTGATTTTTGATAACTTTTACCATTTTAATTGAATTTTTAAATACAAATAACGCTAAAATATTCATATGCAAGAAGGTCAAAGACAAATTATAACAATAAGCACTCTTTTAGCGTAGAATTTTTCGAGACTTTTTAGATTAAAGCAACATACGATTCAATGGTTTTGCGCTTGTTGACCCAATATCGATGTTAGTGTGGATCTATTTTCATTGGAGGGTGCGACCGATATTTCCAAAATGTCAAAATGAAAAAAGACTGCTAAGAACAGCAAAATTAAAACAAATATATATAACGAACAATCCTTATCATTTGTTTTAATGAAAAAATTCATTTAGTTCTTTTTACTGTGAAAAAATTATCCCTGACAATTTTTCTCAAATGATTTTAATCTCTGCAAAAGATTACACATAGTACCGGTTTCCATCTTTCGTGCCACAACTACGAAATTTATTTCTTGACGCTTCTGCAAGCACAAAGCCGTATTGTCATAACAAAGTCTACGGGTTTTCAATTAGCCAAATATATTAAAATATTACTTTTTAAGAAAAATTGATAACAAAATGGCATTCTTATGTCAAATAACATGAAATGCAAAAAAAATCAAGGTTTGTGAAATTGCATAATAAGTGATTCGTTTTGACTGAGAAAATTTAATTCATTATTCTTCAGCAACAACTCACATAGCTACGGAACAGTAGGTTTTATCGTCCTTATGCTTATCTTTTGTTAGTTGTGTACCTATAGAGCTAGGTTTTTGCAGTTATAACTCGTTTTGCAGCTATGACTCGCAAAGAACTTTCAAAAAAGGCAATGCTTTCTTATTTGAAACTGAAATTCGAATCGAAGTTAATTGTTAAAGAATAAAGCTGTTATTTTTAAAACAAAATCGCTGTTGTAAACAATATGGTTTTGTCTATTGATTTGTATATGAAGTCTTTGGGATGGTTTAAGTTCTAATTAACATAACACTACCCCCTCAAAGAATTTCAGCGAGAGTGGTCTTAATTTCCACATAAGTCGATGGAAGACATTTTTTTGGAAATTTGATTGAAACAAATTAAGAAATAACAAAATACTGAAGTTACTGTTAATTTAGTTTCTGTATATGCGCATTTTTCGAAAACTTACTCTAGTATGTCTCTTCAGTGCAGATCAAATCTAAACAATAAAAACAATTCATGGGTACTTTATAGTTGATTTTTTAAGACAAAATACTACGACATTTAAGCTGGGTCAATTGCACTTATTTTAGCAGTTAAAAAATATGAATTTTGTATTATAAAAATATGGTATAAAACAGTCCAAAATAAGAAGAAATATTACTTATTTTTTTATATTGTCTCTATAGTTTTAGAGGTACCGACACTCACACGGCACTCAAAATTCTAAAGCCTGTTAAACTTTTTTGTTTCCAAGACAAATCATATACATTTGTAAATATGTTTAAATGATAGAAAAGAAATTTATCAAATGCAATGTTTTGGAACAACTCCAATGTGCATAATTCCGGTAATATCTTAATGATAAATACATTATTATGAATATAAAATATTCAAAAACAACGGCAGCAGAATACCGAAGGAACAAGGGAAGTGATGATTACAAAAATCAAAGTCCAAAGACATGGCAAAAACGGCAACCCTGAGAGAAAAACAAAGACAAAACAAGGACGTGAGACAGCCACAATGCACAGAAATTAAAAAAAAAAACGACATAGAGAACTCATAGTGTGAACTCCCATGAAAATCGGGAGTGACATCAGGTGCTCCGGAAAGGTAAGCATGTCCTGCCCCGCTAGCGACACCCGTCACACTATCCGTGAAGAATATAGTGTTTTGAAAAGTCTGTGTGGTAGCGGTTTGGTTTATGTCATTTTCTGATCCTTATAGACAAAAACACCAATGAAATCCATGGCACGTGTTACTTCTCTAGCCCTCAAACAGTGTCATGGTGAAATTTTGAAAAGCTTTTTTGTAAATCCCTATAGTATTGAAACGATCACAAGGACAAATCGGTAGCACAAACATCACTGACGAAGACAAACTAAAATTTTACAGTATGATATACAAGACAAAATTAATTGTTAAAAAAAACTTGAAAAAATTGATATAGCAGTATAACTTACATGATTAAATCCCAAATGAAATATAGAAATAATGACTACTCTCTCGTTTTTATACAGGTATTTTGCTGACTTTCCTGTTATGTTTTCCCGTTTATCCGCTGCTTTACATCCGACATGGAGGGTGACAATTCATTTAGTATAACAAAACACGTAATCTACGTATATGATATTCATTTAGAATATTTTTTCATAACAGACTAAATATTAAAAAGCATATGGGTAATAAAAAGTAATCCGTTAGTTCCTTAGAATTCAAACGTTTATAAATGCTACTACAACGTCAACAGTGTTTGGACATTACCAATTGATAAGATAGACACACAAAAAAGTGGTTTTTATTATAAGAAACATTTTTATTCAGTTGCTTTTTTGCACAAAAATTTGACTTTTCGATAATATTTTACAACCGATATTAAAGTTTGCTTTGTCTTGTTTGTTTTCGTGGATTTTATCCAAGTATTATTGTGCAACTTATATATTGAAATAAAACCTATACCCTACACTATCATTACTATACCCCGTACAGTAGACAATAATTCCATTTTCAATAAAATAAACCTAAAATCACAGCATTAAATTTTTGTTTTCTTCTTTTAACCACAGAATTTAGTTAACTGATGAACTGTAAGTCCCGAGCAGTCCAATATTAGATTTGCATCAATATAGACAAAAGAAATGAAACTCTTCTTTATACAAAACAAGAACGGTCTACTTGGATGGTTTAGTGGCAAATTTCAAAAAGTTGTTTATGACGAGAAAAATTATCTCTTTTTTAAATCACGTAATATATAATAGTACAGTATTAAAATAATGAAAACGTTCTCAGTTTGGAATAAGTGATTGAATCGCAGTTAAAGTGGACTGTGGTGGGTGCCTTTGATTTTGGGCGAATAAAATATAGAATAATGGAAGTTTTGTTTCGGATACAAAAAATATTGTCGACATAATGGACGAGCCCACTTTGTGGGCGAGTCTATTATTGGAAGACAATATTTTAAGTATCGGAAACAAAACTTCTATTATCAACACGTACAAGAGTCGTCAAAACGACAGGGAGAGTCGACTGTAACGAAGGGGAGAGTCGTTTTCTCGTTTTCTCTCGGTTTTTATCGTTAATTAACGAAATCATTTGATGCAACAAATTTTGAAAATGAAAATCAATTTTGAAGAAATCATGAAATTGACTATTGATTAGTAAAAGAAATTTTGCGATCCTTTACGGTTTTTGTAGATGTCGATTTCTTTGTTTACACTGATGCGCTGATTGACAAGGGTGGAGTGGCTTAGGTTACATTTTGCCAATATTTTTTGTATTCGGGCAGTAGCAAATGCTGAAAATATTTGCCTCAAGATACCAAAGGAAACTCATACAAATTACCTATAAAATTATATCAACGGATTTTCTTCAAAATTCGTATTCTGATTTATTAAAAATTGAGATACATCTGCAAAATTTTATTTACATACCTTCCAAGG
The DNA here is from genome assembly GCA_002080025.1 of Modiolus philippinarum. Taxonomy (NCBI): domain Eukaryota; kingdom Metazoa; phylum Mollusca; class Bivalvia; order Mytilida; family Modiolidae; genus Modiolus; species Modiolus philippinarum. The sequence continues at coordinate 32,355 of MJUU01021387.1, forward strand.
AAAGTCCAAAATCAAATGATTCGGAAAAACATTGTTCTATTTTTAGTAACAAGATTTATTTATCCTATACACGTCTATGGCACGCGATAGTCACATAAATGCGGTATACCTAGTATTTCACATGAAAACTAGAATTTCCGTGCAAAATACTTGGCATACCACACAAAAACTGAAGTTTCTTATCGGTATAGAAAGTATTTCGCAAAATTGAAAGGAACTATTAGGGTTTTCTTACGACAACCTTATTTTCCGCTCGGTATCGGAAATTTGAGTTTAAACCGAGTTTATAATTTAAGCCAAATTAGAAACAAAAAACAAAAAAAAAACAAAAAAAAAAAACCATGGAAATCGCTATTTGATATTTAACTTGCATCCAATTAGAAACGGAAACCGGTATTCAGAATTTCATTCAAACCAATCAAAATCGTTTATTTTGTTTATACATAAAATATTGAGATATAAAGACATGTGAATTTAAAATCTAAAAATGAACGTAAAGTTATAATAAACACATAACAAAATTAAAAAGAGCAGAAATACTAAAAAACTCGACCACTATATATCTTTTGACACTGCCTAAATATGATAGCATATACTAGTTTCTCTGTTGTGCAAGTGTATAAGCTTATACCAGATTCTCTGTTTTATGATTCTATGATTTTTGTTTGTTTGTTTTATTTTGTTTTATATTCTGTTTATAGTTCAAAATTCGCTCTTTTTCTTATTCAACTTTTGTAATTTTTATTTACAATATGCATTTTGATAAGTTAACAATCAAATAGAGTTGTGCTTGTGACTCTTTTGGGTGAGAATGGACATCAGAATCGCTTGTCATGGGAGGATTCTATCTCGACTGTCTATATGTTCACCATAACCAGTTAATAGTTGTAAATTTCGCCTTTTTGATTTAGTTTTAAAAAGTTATTTGAAAATTGACTCGGTTGTTCTGATAAGGAATTGCTGCTGCTTTTGAGCTCCCGAAATAAGTGTATTTTAGAGTGGATAGAAAGAGAGCTTTATGATAAAACTGTAAGTGTTATTCACTTTTGTGCCGTTATAATCGAAGGTCAACATTAATGGAGTTTTATTTGAGAAAATATTGCAGAAAGTATCAGAAACCTTATTCAGGAATATCGATATTGTGATTATGGCACCGTTGCTCTTGTTTTCCTTCTGTTCTTAGACTGTGACGTTTGTGCCGTCTTGGATACAATTTACAATTTACATATACGTATTGAATAAATATACAATATATGTACATTGTCGGAAAATATAAAATTTATTTGACGAGCTTTAGAAACAGGTAGAAATGCGAGGTTTACCGAGCATTTCTCGCCTGTTTCGCAGCGAGTACAAATAAATTTTATATTTCCGACAATGTACGTATATTGTTTTTATCCTGCAATCATTTAAACCATATTTAAAAATTCATTTTCTTAGCGAAGCGGGACCAGGAAGACAGTAAACAACTTCGGCCATTTGGGAATAATCCCTGACGTCATAAGAGAATTTACACTGTGACGTCTAAGTATTCGAGGTTTCAAACCAGTCGTCCAGTCTTTTCTTCATTCAAAATCGTGGACCAGTTCCCAGTCTACACTACGAATACGAAAAAAAAATATTCGTAGGGTCGTATTCGTCTAGTAAATACTACCATTGCAGGATAAATATACATATTAATAGATAATTAAAAGTGGTGTTAACTTATTTGTTGGGAAAATGGCCGATTATAGTTGGTATTCATTAACAGAAACTAAGCTAAGCTGAATAGGCTAGAACCATAAAATATAGGCTAAAACGTGGAATGGCCGAAATAAATACTAATATGTTCTGTTGAACGTTTACTACAACTCTACTTCCGCCCAAGGCGACGTCCCTGACGTAGCGACGTTACAATACAAAGTGCAAAGTAGCGGCATACAACTAAGCGTAAATAAAGTTCTATACTGTCTTCATGACATACTGGAGGCCAGAAAGAAGATGTACGAGTTAAAAATCAAAACATGAATAAAATCTAAGAAATAAAAATACTCAATTGTCTCTCAAATCAATAAAACTATTAACTGTTCATAGATATACTGCACTTATACCTATCACTTAATCAAGTTAAAAGGCCATGTGTCCATTTGTGAATTTTCTCTTTTGCCTGTTTAGCAGCTTCGCGTTGTGTTTTACGTTGTGTTGTCTTGTCATCGTCTCCGGTTTCGCTCATAATTCCTGTTTCACATTTAAGTTCAATCGGATATAGTTTTACAATGAGCCGTGAAGTTCTACCAGTGTATGTTCTCACTATTGCAGCTCTGACATGTCCATCATTCCCGGTGATTAGTTCCTCGACCACTGATAGTTTCCATCATTCCTAGGTTTGTCATCTTCAATGTGCACAACATCTCCAACACTAATTATACGTTTATTGTCACCAGTTATTCTGTGGAATTCTCGAAGTGACGTAAGGTATTCCATTTTCCGTCGATTCCAAAAATGATCAATGATAAGTTTTTGTGTTTGTGCACGTTTACAAATATCAATTCTCTTACTGTTTTTGTTAATGTTTATTAAATCACTTTCGGGGTATGGTGTTCCTTTGATTTGTCGTCTGTAAAGTAAGTGAGCAGGCGTGAGTGGTTCTTCACTTTAGTGCCTGTTTCCACACATAATTCATTGAACGTGCTATATACACTGTGTTTGTTGTCTCCCTTACTTGATCCTCACTATTAGTTATTTTACTCATTTGTTTGTTTATCTCCAATCAATGTAATCAAACTTAATCAAATGTAATAAATTAGAATTGTAATTATTCTGCTCCTTTGGGGCGTCGTGATTGACAAATAAAAGTTGTTGTTGTTGTTGTCTTCATCTTCAATCCTCGGAGAAACATGTGTTAACGGTCGATCATTTATAATCGATTCAATTTCAATAACAACGGTCTGAAGCATTTCCAAAGTCAAGTAAGATCGTCCGAGAGTTTTCCGACAACACGATTTGTCACACCAATCAAACGCTCCCAAAATCCTCCATACCAGGGAGCACGTTTTGGGATAAAATTGCTAAGAAGTACCAAATTTTGATAATTCCTTCAGGACACTTGTCGATTTTGTAAGTCTTTCTAATGTTTCCGAAGCAGCAATAAATGTTGATCCATTATCGGATATCATTATGCGTGGAAGTGATTTTCGGCTAGAAAATCTTCGAAATGCTAGTAAGAATGATTCTTCGGTAAGATCAGCAACAATTTCGAGGTGTAAGGCGCGGGTGTTCTCACATGTAAATAAACATATGTAGACTTTCTTTTCTTCTCGCATTTTTCTCTTTAACACGCAATGTTCCAGTATAATCAACACCTGTAACGGTGAATGGCGGTGCTTCTGTAAGCCTGTTCTTAGGCAACGGCGGTAGGTCGGGAGCTTTGTAAGCCTTTCCTTCGTATTTCCTACATACAATACATTTACGTAGTATTTTCCTGACACATTGTCTGATACACGGAATCCAAAATGTTTGTCTTAGGTGAGTTACAATACTTAATAATCCCGAGTGTTTCAATTGCAAGTGCGCATCCATAATAATCAAGTTGGTCAATGAGTGATTTTTAGGCAATAGATACGGAAATCTTGCCGATTCCTTCAAAGACCATTATGGATCCTCCCGGCACAATGAACAATCCCTCTAGAATTGAAACAAAGTCCCAACTGTTTCACTAAATTACTCCTCTTTTCTTAGATTGAGTTCAAGTTTTCAATTTCCGTTGAAAATTCCCTATATTGGCAATTGATAATCCATTCTTCCATAGCAGTTTGCAATTCGTCCTTTGTCAAATTTCCAACAATTCTCTCTGATTTCGCAATTTTGCTGTTGTGAATAAATCTCAATGCATATGCGGTTACATGAACTAGCTTCTGTAGCGTACTAAATGGTTGTATATCTATGATTTTATCTATTCCTTTGAAGTTGGCTGTATCGGTAATTTTCACTGCTTCTTGTTCATTTTTAAGAACATCTGTATTGTTTAGCAAAGTTACGGTATTAGATGAATTCCAAACCGGCCATTTCTCCTTGTTGATTAACCATTCCGGTCCTTCAAACCATCATCTGTTGTTCACCAACTGATCGGCAGGTATACCTCGGGTTTGTAAGTCAGATGGGTTGTCACTAGTTGGGCAATAGCGCCATTGTTCTACTTTAGTCAAGCATTTGATTTCATCTATACGATTCTTTACAAAGCGTTTCAGTGTGTTGAGCCAGTGTATTACGATTTGGCTATCACTCCAAAATGTTGTGGTTCTTGGTTGCAAAGTTTCCATGATATGATTAGCCAAACGAGCTCCTATCAACGCAGCCATTAATTCCAATTGAGGTAAGGTTAGTTGTTTCACTGGAGAAACACGATTTTTTGCCATAACAATTGACGACTTGTTTTCATTTGTGATGTAAGCTACGGCTCCATATGCTGATAAACTAGAGTACAGAAAAACATGTAAGTCGTACTCGTTTACTCGTCTTTGACTGCCATTGAAATAATATCTGTCAATTTCTAGTGTGACTGATTTCTCTAAATCGATTGCTAAGTCTGACCAAAGTACTGAAATATCGTCTTGAAGAGATTCGTCCCATTCTACTTTGAGTTTCCATAACTTTTGTATTAGAATTTTCGATCTCACTGTGACTGGTCCTAGAATACCAAGTGGGTCATAAATGCTTGACGATTGGCTGAGAATTTCCCTCTTTAGTTAGCAAAGCAGAGTTTGTCGGTATCTTTATTCCAGCGCAATCCCAGAACTTTAGTTTTCTCATCCTTGTCCAATACATTTTCCGAGCTTGCAAAGTCATTTAGTAGTTTGTTATTGGAAGCCCACGATCTCAAGTTGAATCTGGCTTTTGACATTAGCAATCTTGCTTCTTTGTAGAATTTAACTAATTCATCCTGACTAGCAAAACTAGACAAAATATTGTCAACGTACAAATCTTTTTTCATAGTTAACGCAGTCTCTGTGTTACATTGCTCAAGGTGTTTCAAAAGAGTTGCATTTAAGATGAAAGGACTACATGTGGCACCAAATAAAACTGCTTTGATAAGTTATTAATTCACTATTTGGATCCTGTGGGTTACTTAGCCATAAAAAGCGTGTAACGTCTCTGTCTCCTTCATCCAGCTGAATGTGCAGAAATGCCTTTTCGATGTCCGTAGTCACTGCATGTTTGTTGAGTCGGAAATTCATCAAAAGCTTTGTAAGATCAGAAGTGATTGGTGGCGTAGACATTAAACAATCATTAAGACTTGCATGTTCAGACGACTGTCGGCAACTGCAGTCATAAACAATTCGTAATGGGGTTGTTATTGAATCCTTTTTTACAGTATGATGTCGTAGATTTTAGATGCATTGTCGTTATTTACTCTCTCGATAAATCCCTTTGTTTCCTGTTATTCGATAATCTTGCCGTAAGTTTCAAGCTTTTTTTTTGGTCCTTGGCGAGTCTCTTAATTGTACTTTCTGTCCTGGCTTTAGCTACTGTGTAGTTTGTCGGCAAATCGTCGTGGTCTTCTTTCCATGGTAACTGAGCGCAATAATGTCCGTTTTCAAATCTAACTGAATTCTCTTGATATTTGCGCAAGTATTCCATTTCATCGTCATTTTCCTGCTTACCAGAAATTCCTGAAGCGGGTGGTCTCGAATTATACACCGGTCCTGATAACAAGTATCCTAATTTTGAGCTGACTGCGGTCGGGCCATCTCCTCTAATTATCTTGTCGCCGACTATTTTCCAATAAAAATCAGCTCCAATGAGCAAAGAAATTTCAAACTTACTCTCATTGTTCAGCGGGTGTGCTAATTTGAGTCCTCGTAAATACGGTAACGAAGTTAGGGACCGACCATAAACCTGAAGGGGGGGTTATGGTTTTTTTTCTGGACAGAAACAATTTATTTTTTGTATGCGTATCAACAAAATATTTTTTTTCAAAATTAACATTATTTTTTTTGGGCAGAAAGCCTCCTTCAGAAATTTTTTTTCATCATTTTGGCAGCCAAAATATTTTTTTCACATAAAATCAGATCCAAAATATTTTTTAAGAAAAAAACCATAGCCCCCCCCCCCTTTCAAGTTAAATGGTCGGTCCCTTATGCTCTTTGTCATCAAATTCTGCATAGGTACGGCTATGTCCGGAACAACTAATGCTTCTATCGGAATATCTTTTCCTGTTTCAGTTTTCAACATAACGGTTACTAAGTTCAGGTATCTCATATTATTTGACGTGTCCCTAAACGCTGATAATTGTATACTTTCCCTTCTAGTGCTCTTAATGTTCAATTCTTGTGCTAGTTTCTCAGCTATAAAAGTACGTTGTGCGCCGTCATCAAGTAGTATATGCGCATCTGTCAAGTTGTTTTCATACTTTACTGGAGCGATTGCGGTCTTTAACATCACTGCTGATTTTCACTGGTTTGCTGTTGCAGTAGATAAGATTGTTTGTGACTTTGCTTGCTCGTTGTTGTTGACAAATAGTACTCCTCCCGCCTCGGTCTTGTCTTGTTTGTTATCCTCCTTAGTTGATTTTCCTCCACATTAGCTAGTGTGATGCTTGCTATTGCATTTTCGGCATTTACTGCGTGAGTGACATTCTCTTACTTTGTGAAAACCAAGTCAGTTAAAGCATAATTTCTTTTGTTTAACTATCTCGTATCTGTCTTCTATGGTTTTGAATTTCTTACAATCGATAGCTGAGTGATTACCACCACAAAAAGTACATTCCGGTTTCTTTTTCCCTTTTGAGGGGGTTACGTTTATCTGTTTCTTCTGTCCCGATTTTATTCCGGTATAAAACGTTACTGTTGATTTTGGTTCACTTATATCTTTTGCATGTCCGACCTCTGGAATGCTTAATTCTTTCAAAATTGCTTTGTGTAAGTCTTTCAATGTGATATCATCCGTTCCATTTTCTCTGGCGATTTGTCTCATGATATCTACGGGTAATTTCTCTAAAACTACTGGTACGAGAATTGCTTCATACATACTTTGTGTGTGTCCCAAAGAATCGAGACCCCTAACGTAAGCCTCTAGTTTGTCACTATAACTGCGTAAGCTATAAAGTTCATTAGTGGGTGCGGATAAATCCATGAGAGCTTTCATATATGCGTGTATTACCTTGTGGGACTGCCCTAAACGTTCTTTCAATAATTCTACGGCCGTAGCGTAATTTGCACCAGTTAGCGGAAATCCTTCAATAGCTTCAGAAGCTGTACTACAAAGTTGTGCTTTTAAATAGCTGAATTTCTGTATATCAGTGAGAGTTGTGTTGAGATGAATGGTCGAAGTGAAAGCGTCCCAAAACGTTTGCCAATGTAAAATATTACCATCAAATGAGGGCAAGTCTAACTTGGGCAATCTGTGATTTTGACTACTTGCATGCGAAATTGACGACATTTGCGGGTTAAACATGTTGCTAGTAGACTGAGCGTGACCTTGTGTGAAATACGACATATCTCTGAGTGAAATATCATGCGTAGGTTGTGACTAATGTCACTTGCGGGTTGAACTGGTTCACTCATTGGGAATGCGTGTTGCACTGATATGCGTGACTCATTTGTAGTACTTGTATTTTCTTGGGTATGTGATATAAAGTTCTCGGCCATTGGGTTTAATACATCTGACTGTACTTTGCTCGACGATTGAATTGAACCAGACTGCAATTGTGTTTGGACTGAGGACTGTAGGGTTGACATGAAGTTTTTGAATTTAGTGTCAAGTGCGAACATATACTCATCTGACTCCTCGAGTTCTTCATCTAAAGTATCTTCCGATGTCAATTCTAATATTTGCGAATTCAAATCAACAAGAATTTTCCGTTTCTCCGTACAAGTCTCAAATAATGTCACTACTTCTTCCAGAATAACACTTGAATTCTGCTGAAAGTCCTCAAATCTTCTCAATAATTTTGTCACAACACCTTTGTGCGCTCTTCTGGTGGCTTTTAATTTCGTCTCCATACTGTCCAACTTTCACGGCACCATAAATATAGGCTAGAGCCATAAAATATAGGCTAAAACGTGGAATGGCCGAAATAAATACTACTATGTTCTGTTGAACGTTTACTACAACTCTACTTCCGCCCAATGCGACGCCACTGACGTAGCGACGTTACAATACAAAGTGCAAAGTAGCGGCATACAACTAAGCGTAAATAAAGTTCTATACTGTCTTCATGAGATGCTGTATTCTTGAGGTTGTTGAAGATATTCAGAAAAGATTTGTAAAATTTGAGCGGGAAACCGAAAAGATAATTGGGCTTCAACGTACCGTTAATTCAATGTCACAAAGAATAGAAGACTTTGAGATCAAAGTGAATATAATGAATGAGAATACAATGGAAAATGAAAAGAACATCGGAAAAATTCAATTTATATTAGACAAAGTTTTTGACAAATGCAAAGAAAACATTTCGAAAATTACATGTCTGGAAACTAATATGTTATTGCACAACGGAGATCGAAACATAGCATTAGAAAATGAATGCAAAATCAAAGTTTAAAAGATAATGTCACCGAATTACAGTGGAGATCTATGAAGGCAAATTTAATAATCTCGGGCATCAAGTATAACTCAGAAGAAAACCTTAATGCTAAAGTACAGTCTTTTTTCATAGAAAAGTTAGGATTCGAACATGAGGTTGAATTCGTGACAGTACACCGCTTTGGGAAAAGGAGCCAAAGAATTGTGTTTCTATTCAGGACAAGGAAGTCGTTATAAAAAACTCGTACAAATTGAAAGGTACCAAATTCAGTATCCAAAAACAATTTCCAAAAGAAATTGAACGTAAAAAAAAGCTGTATATCCTGTAGCGAGGAGGCGAAGAAAAGAAATGTAAAGTTCTTCTTGTCCGAGAACTATTTATCGATGGGAATTTATATATACATCCGGCTATAACTCCGAATAATACTTCCGACGAAAACCAAAGCAACAATTGTAACGCTTTCTTTCGACAAAGAAAATATACATCTGCCCGCTACAAAGGCAATCCAAATTTTGTTAATATGTCACAAACAGTTGATGAAAAATGCTTAGATTCAAAGGTAGTCCTGAAGCAGCATCCACAAAGATCAAACTGTGAAAACCTCCCTCTCTTGGAAAATAACATCATATCTGAACAGCTCCAATAAAACAGTGTGTTTTAGCAATTGACTGTAAAATTATTCCGGAACATGTATGAATTTTCTATAAAACCTCTTGCTTCACCATAAATGTGACTGAGGGTAACAATTATTCTTCTGTTTCTTCTGCAATGTTGCTTTACAAAATAAACATGTCTTGTCTTGATTTTACAGATATCTGGAGAAAAGAATTTCTTTCATATAATTTGACGTGCACTCTGTTTTCAAGTTCTGTTTTTGGAAATATATCTCACAGTAAATAAGGAAGGCATACACTTACTTTTCAATAATGACCAAAGCATTTCAGTTTTTTTTTATGAAAATTTCATTTCATGTTATTCTTTCGAGGAGTTTTATAAAGTTGCGCTATACAAATTTCTTGACTTTTATACATAAGGTATTAAAAGTACGAATTTTAAGTCTGTGGTTTAAACTTAAGAAATAAAACATTGCCGCCATACTATATTGTCATTATAACATGGGCATGAGTTGTTTTTGCAAATATTTTATCCTGAGCGTTAGCGAGGGGTAAAATCTGCAAAAACAACGAAAGCCCATGTTATAATGACAATAAATGTATTTGGCGGGTATGATTTATTTCGATTCTAATATGGAAAGTTCACCCATTTTATATCCGAAGCGAGCAGCGAGTATCTAATGGTAACTAACATTTTGATTTTGATAAACAAACTTGCTGACAAAAAACTTTCCACAAATACAATAAAAACTTACTTTTGTTTGATTTAATTGCTATTTAAACTGTAGAGAATGCCTCAAATCCTCTTAATCTCCATTCCAACTTTCTAACCAACGCTGCTTACTAACCGGACATTACGATTTTATTTGTGACGTCACAAGTAACAAAATTAAAGTTTGTCCCGAACATTGCCTTTTCAAGAAGTAAATAATTCCATAATGAATTTTGGAAACAAATTTAATTAAAAATGTGTTAGTTGTTGGTAGATTTTGACAGTTAAAATGAAAAATAGATTCAAAATATGCAACAGAAACTATGCATCTTTTGCGCATGTGCTAAGAGTGTTATGTTGGTATTATAACACGACTCTATTTACAAAGCTAATAGAGGAAGCCATATTAGAACAACTCTTAAAATATCACCCATTAATTCTTTTGACAATTTTACTTCATACATTGTTATATCTTTTCGAATGAGTTTTATATGACTAAATTTCGAAGTTACTGTGAATTTTAATTCTGCATATGCGCATTTCGACAACTTATGTCTCTTCAGTGCAGATAAAATCTAAACGTTTGGAAGACCATAAACTCAAAGATGGTTAAAACTAATAGAGAACTAAAAACCAATATGATTTAAATGTAAAGCCGAAATCAGCTAAGGACAGAGCTTTGCATGAGGGAGATACTCCTTAGTTTCAAACAAAATTTACAAAAATTTAGATATTGTAAGGTTCCAAATAGAATCGGCTTTCGGGTCAGAACCGAAGTACTGACTACTGGGCTGGTGAATACCCTCGGGGACAGTCCACCGGCAGTGGCATCGACCCAGTGGTAACAAATGACTAATTACCGAAGTTACTGTGAATTTTAATTCTGCATATGCAGAAATATGTAGCGAAATAAAAAAAATACTGAACTTAAGCATTAAAAAGGTATGAAAAGTAAAAGTGTTAGTCAGCGGTTGAAATTCAGTCAATAAATATGAACTAAACAAATTTACTGTTTTGGAAATTTGACTTCATGATATCTTTTCGTTGGATTTTTTATGTTGCAAAATAAAAAATTCGTGAATTTCATCATTCAAAAAGTATGAAAAGTAAAATTTTTAGTCACCGGTTTAACCTCAGGCTGTAAAATTGACCAAAATAATTCAGTGTTTTAAAAAATTTTCTTCATGATATCCTATCGAAGGAGTTTTATTTGATGCGATGTACACATTTCATATATTTTGGCATATATAAGGCATTAAAGTAAGTTTAAACAACAGACTAAAAATCTTACTTTTAATACCTTATTTAATAATAACATTATTTTAATACCTTACTGACTAACACCGACTGTGACTAAACCGGACTTTTCACTGGCAGTGGGGCGGGTGCCACGCTTCGAGCAGATCATGCTTACCCTTCCGGAGCACCTGATGATACCTCAGTTTTTGTAGGGGTTCACACTGCTAGTGCTTTAGTTATATGGCGTTCTTGTTAATTTTTGTTTATTTGTTTTGCCCTCAGTTCGTGTTGGATATGAATTGCCGTGATTTTAGATTTTAGAATTCCCCCTGTCCTCGTTGCTGCTTCGGTATTCGTTTGCCGATGTATATTATGCTTAAATCTATGAAATTTGCATATTGCAACAAATAAAACTCCTTCAAAAGGTATTATGAAGTAAAATATTCAAAGCACTGAATTGTTTATTAAGTCATTTTTAGCTCACTTTTCCGTCCGTCCGTTCGGCGTAAACTTTTCATTCAAAGATCTTCTCCTCTGAAACTACTGGGCCAATTGGAACCAAACTTGGTCACAATAGTCCTTGGGTGGTCAATTGCAAAAAGGTGTTTTTCAGGTCCGCACTATATCCAACATGGCCGCCAGCGGGAAACATAGTTTTAACATTGGACCCTATGGGAAAACACATTCAAAAATCTTCTCCTCTGAAACTATAGGCCAATCGGAACCAAACTTGGCCACAATAGTTATTGGGTGGTCCCTTGCAAAAAAAAAAAATTTCAGGTCTGCGCTACATTCAAGACGGCCGCCAGCGGGAAACAATTTAAACATTTGACCCTATGGGATAAAACGTTCAAAGATCTTCTCCTCTGACACTACTGAGGCAATTGGAACAAATATTTGGCAACAATAGTCCTGCAAAAAGGCGTTTTTCATGTCTGTGCTATATCCAAAATGGCCCCAGCGGGAAATATAGTTTAACATTGGACCTATGGGAAAACACATGCAAAGATCATCTTCTCTGAAACTACTGAGCCAAGTAAAACCAGACTTGGCCACAATATTTCTTATGTGATCCCCTGCAAAAGAGGTGTTTTTCATGTTCCCGCTAATATTCAAAATGGCCACCAGTGGGAAAATTGGTTTTAACATTTGACCCTACGGGAAAACACATTGAAATATCTTCTCCTCTGAAACAGCTGAGCCAATGGAACCAAACTTGGTCACAATAGTCTTTATGTGGCCACTTTATCTATGATGGCTGCCAGCAGGGAACATACTTTAACATTAGACCCATTGGGAAACACTCACAGAGGTCTTCTCTCCGTAAACTTCTTGGACATATAGGAACTTTAGTTTAAAAGATAGATATCTTTATTGTTTATGCGCATTCTTTACCGTCTTTGGTTTATGACGCCGTCAGAGTTGGAGCTCTTTAAGAGAGCAACCATTTGATTTTTATGGGGAGGGGGGGGGGGGGG
>MJUU01021387.1:65860-85142 GCA_002080025.1 Modiolus philippinarum
GAGATCAGGTGTACCGGTAGAGTAAGCATCTCCTGCTTCTTATAAGACACCCGCCGTGTTGAACATGTCAAATCCGGTATAAGTCAAATCCGATAGAGAAAAAACAAACTTTAGTTGCAGAGTGAAAGATCTGTTGTCATCTGGGAAACAGATATCCACAAGATCGTGATGTTGACCGTAAAACTTCTGTAGTGATGACTTTAAGTTATCAATTTTTATCGAAAGGATGAAATTCCTGACCCCAATCAATACAAATTCTCTCGAAACTAATGAACTTTATTAGACATTACCAGAATTTTTTCGGTGCTAGTATATATATAATAACTTGATGTCCTAAAAGAACCAGTCTGGCGATATGCATTCTCAAATTCTTTAAACAGCATCTCGTGGTTAATTAAGCAATCGTTATTGTAGTAAATGCGATATTCATGAATCTATCTCCTCATTTCAAACCACAAGATATCAACATATCAGCTAAAACATCTAGAGGTAACACTATGATCTGATCTATCAGGACCCTGGATTAGGACAATAATAATTTTTTTTTTTACAAAAATACCATTTACCACCTGACCATAGTGAAATGAGAGGCGTGTACATTATTTTTAATGACAATAAGTTTTTTTTAATATTTTTAACATTATTAACATTTACAGTAAAAACAAGTAATATTATGAGCAAATAGCTTCCACACACATCAACACATTCACTCGCACTATACAGTTTTTATACTATATATTACTTTCTTTGGTAAAATATATATGGTTGAAAAAAATTAGAGTAACAAACACTGCAAAAAGTGCCCCTTAGCTGACTTCTGTTGTATCCATTGTAGGTGATAAATAATTTATTCCATTCTAATTAAAAATAACTAGTAGAAACCCGTGAATGACTCGATTACTCAGAATGGAGCAATATAGAAATTTTAGACAGAGCTATATTTACTGGAATCATTTGCAAAATGAAAAAGGTTAAAAAACATGACTGAGAACTATTTTATATCATAGTATTTTAAATCGTGAAAAATGTTTGACGTTCATGTGATACAAATGTACTTGTATTATGCAATTATGGTCATTTGTAGAGGTATGTTTAAACCGATATCGAGCGTCAGTCAATGTAATTGATATTTTATAGAGGTCTATTTAAACCGATATCGCCCGATACAAAAGACCTTAATTGTTTTATCATATAATTAAAAAGAAAATATATCTTACAATAATCAGTTAAAATAAAATTCATCACTCCACGAAAGTTGAAAATTCTTGGTCAAAAACAAAATTCAAGAGAACCGACTTTGAATTTGTGTTAATTTGACAAAAGTTCGCTAACCGAAGACTTATTTGCCTTTTTTGGCATTTTGGTAATATTTGATTTCCAATGACACCTCAGTTCTGACATTGACGTTGTACATAATGTACCGATTCAGAAATTCCGTACTCGCGAAATATGTCTTGACTAATCAGCGACGTCGTGAACAATCACAATCCAAGAATGCCGTACAATTTCTGAATTGGTCCATTGTGCACTTTGCTTTATGACTGACAGTGTAAATGTTTATTGTAGGTGGTAAAGGGTTATTTTTGTGCATCGAGATTTTCATTTTCAGGGTTTCAGTGATTGATTAATGCCCTTATTTCACTGTGTTTCGTGCATCTTACTTTCCGTCCATCGAAGATTGATAAATGCCCTTATTTTACTGCGTTTTGTGCATGCAAGCCAAGCTCTTACCTTTCGTTCATCGTCTTTTAAATTTCTTTCAGACCTTCATCCTTGACTTAACATTATCTACATAGTATATATAATCCAAAATGCTGATAAAAACAGATATTACACACATACCTACCGTGAAAATGCCATCTACATTTAGTAAATGAATGATTTTGTCTCCACAATTAAGCATATAACATGTACATGTATCGCCAAAGGAACATATTTTCACCATTTATTGTACAAAAAAGTAATGATTGGCCTGTCTCGTCCTACTGATCCAATATCCTTGATTTGAATAGGCCGCCCGGTCAAGAGAAGCAATTGTAAGTTTGAAAACAAAACAAACAGTTAGGCCCTACTTTCTTAAAGATTGAGCTGACCGATTTTTTACTACTGCTCACTGCTTGTTGTATGTTTATCTTCGTCATTGTCAACATTTCTATGGTAAATCGCGAATCTGTAGCGCTAAAAGCTTTAAAATGATGTTTTTTTTTGTTTTTGTTTTGTCTGTGTCGTTTTTTTTCTTCTTGTTGAGTTCCCGACTGTATAATTTCGGACCGATGACGGAAACCGCGATTCCGTAATTAATTAATTAAATATATGCCAATAAAATTTTAAAATGGCACATCAACCCAATTCGTTACTGTCGAGCATGTAGTTTGTACAGTGATTTTTTAAACAGAGCAAAAACACTGTCCCAAAAGCTGCTTAGTCAGGGATTTGTTCAACCTTTGTTAATTTCATCCCTCAAGAAATTATATGGCCGTCACCATAGCATCATTGAAAGATATGACGTGTCAGTATCCCAAATGAAAGTGGACATTTTCAGCTAGATTCACGTCTTCCCGGATTTGACTACCAACTTTGACATTTTCCCGGATTTAATCACTCACAGTGTAACGGGTGCTGTTAACAGAGCAGGACATGCTTACCCTTCCGGAGCACCTGATGTCACTCTCAGTTTCACTGGAGTTCACACTGTGAGTGCCTTGTTCTGAATGTTGTGATTTCTGTTTCTGTGCTTTGTGTCGTTAGTTTTTTGTTTCTGGCGTCGTTGTTTTCTGTGTTCTCGTTTTTGCGCGGTCTTTGGACTTCGATTTTTGTGAATTTCACTCCTTTGTTCCTTCGGTATTCTACTGCCGTTGTTTCCCAACTTCTGGATATATGAAGCTTAGTCGTAGTATTTGTTGTTTCTGCAGCATCCTGGCTAAGAAAAAACGTCTCATTATTTTAGTAGGATAGATATTCAAAGGGACCAATTTTTTTTCAGTTTTTGTTAAATGTTTATTTTAAATTGCAATATACATTCCAAACTTCGTAAATGTACATCTTTTTCATTTTAAACTCTAAACCATTTATACTTGAAAAATTTCATCTAATTACATTTGTAAGCATAGTTCTTTGCAATGATTAATATACGATAAACATTGTTTTTTTTCAAAATGCTTTTCACATATAGGTCATTTGCAATCATCTGTTTCTAAAACGACAAATATTTCTGAAAACCTATTAATATAATGATACGGATAACTAAATACCGAACTTTAGTTTGCTTAATTTGGGAAAATTGTTAAATTAAAAAAATATATCTGGAGCTGCATCGACTTTATAGAAGCAGATTATCTCAACTGAACATTATCTTAAAAGGAACATGATAAGATCTAATGAAACTAAATATACAGTATCTTCGGTATTTCAATTAATACATCGTTATCTTTAAGTATAAAAGATTGAAGAAATGGTATTTTTTAAACTTATTTTATTTGCATCTATAAAGTAATTTGGATTAGACAAAAGTCATTCAAATTTACATGGCTTTCCTTTTTTGGAGAAATTACAATATGGTGTACATTAGAGATCAATAAACTTCTATTTTTGAAAATGTTAGCATTTTAATCATTGCCAAGAAATAAGCTACAAAAAAGGACGAAAGTATTTTATCTTTTTTCTCGGACCTGCATAATACCCACTATCGACCAAGTGCGAATCGACGAGATCATTATCAGAGTCTAAACAATAGATGCCATTCCGATAAAGGAATTATTACTGTCATAAAATCAATAATGTTTATGACAGTACTAATGACTTTTTCAATAGTACATATATTGTGTTGGCTATCATAATGATCTCGTCAATTTGCACTTGGTCGATAGTGAAACCTGCGTTGGTTGTTGTACATAAGGACATACTAGAAAAAAATAGACTAAAGGCACTTTGCAAGATTTTATTTCTTAATTATTTTTCACAATATTCAAATATTTTGTCAAACGTTCCATCTTCATTGCATTAGTTTCTGAATTGTCTAATCAAAGGCGCATAAAACCACTTGCCTATGTAAAAGTATATAAATACGACACTTTGCGATGTATACGGATGTTACTCGACTATCCCGGAACTGCGACTATCCCGGAAATTTCCGATTTAGTCGCAGGTAATAACACTGCAGTTATCCCGGAATTTATTTCTTCTACTAAATCGGAAATTTTTAATAATGTCATAATGTTATCTAAGACNAGATTTTATTTCTTAATTATTTTTCACAATATTCAAATATTTTGTCAAACGTTCCATCTTCATTGCATTAGTTTCTGAATTGTCTAATCAAAGGCGCATAAAACCACTTGCCTATGTAAAATTATATAAATACGACACTTTGCGATGTATACGGATCATACCAACTATAGAGCGTATGTGCCTATATATCTATAAAGAAGTAGATTATATTAATATGCTTGTAAGGAATCAATCGAACGTAAATTATGAAATTGTCAATATATTTTTAAATAGCTTACTGTCTTACAATCACGTTTCATACAATATATACATTTTATTTATATATGTCATATTATACGTTGATAAAAGATACATCAAAATATTAATCTTGCATAGTGGTAACATATTTTTGTTCATGTACACAGTATGCAGTTAGAAGGAAACAGCAAAAACTATTGTCTCAAGGAGATGGAAATGCTTTGTGAACTGTTGCTATTTCCTGAAACGTGGCATGAAATAATATCATGCAAAGATCTCTACAACGTCTCTAAATGGTAAAAAAAAGCAAAGGAACAATGCTTTTATTGTTGTTGTTCTTCATCTTTATGCCCATATGGTTTTACACTGATCCTGTATATTTCCTTATGGCATTTCCTTATATCAACATTTCCAGAAAAACTTATGAATTAAACTTCCGAAATATCTATTTTCCCTAATGCAAAATTAAATATGAATTCAGTATATATCTAATGTAACAATTATGTAGCAATATTTTAATATCTAAAACCCTAACAGAATGCTGAAAGACTGCTTAAAAAGACCATGTAACAATCCCATCTTGTCCTAATATACCCATGTATGAAAATACAGACAAAGAATATTCTAGAATATACCTGTACCTGCCACTCCAACAAATTCATTCCGTATCCTTCCGACTCACTCGTCCCTTTAATTTTAGAATAAATTGGATAGTTACTGCTTTTAAGATCTTTCGCTTCTCATCACAACAAATAAGCATTTTAAAGGCTCAGTAAAAATTGGAATGTGTTGGTAAATAATTGTAAATTTTACTTTTTTACGAATTGTGATCACCAGTTATGACTTATTGACATGTGCGAAAATGTGCCGTACACGGTGCAGAACATGCTTACTCTTCCGGAGCAGCTGATGTTAGTCTCTATTTTTGTGGGAGTTCACATTGTTAGTGCCTTAGTTTTGAATGTTCTGTGTTTTATTTCCCTTTTTTTTTTGCTATCTGATACTTTGGTTTTCTTTATTCTCGTTTTCCTTTCTTTTGAAATTGCTGACACTACCGCATTGAAAAAAGGGGATTTAACTCACCATTTCTTTTGAGATGCCTGTACCAAGTCGGGACCCTTGCGGTTGACAATTCTTCAGGCGGTTTCCACCTGATTTGTCTTTGTTCGATAATTTTGTTATTACCCATAATTTGCCATGTATTTTGACTTTGAGATTTATGATTAGTGCATCCTTTATTCCTTCAGTATTCTACTGTTACTGTTACATCCAAAAGACTAAATTGCTAGCTTAACTAGTTGATAGTTATGGTCCCTTTGACTGAATAAATAGTTAAATTGTTTGACCTATTAATTTGTATTGAAACAGTGTTATAGGTAAAGTAAATTTCACTGCAAGGAGGTAACAAAAAATACAATATTATATCTAAACCGATAAAGGACAATAAAGCAGTGAAAAATGAAAGTGGTGTTTTTAAAGAAAAAAATACAACAAACACCCCTTCCTATTAAATTGATATTTTCTTATATTATTTAATTATTACTGGTTATTTGTTAATTATCTTTTACACGTATTAATGGTATGGACTTCCACCTGTTCGATTTTATCTGCACTGAAGATGCACATTATGCAGAAACAAAATTTATAGTTACTTCGGTATTTGTGTTATTATTAAAAAGTATGATCCAATCAATCACATGTATTTTCTCAACATACTGCCATTTTTTTGTCATACGCATTACTTGTGTTTTATAGTTCACAAAATAGTTACAATTAAACAATTGAACTTTCAGATATCCCAACTATTCGAATTGAAAGTCAGCAGACACAAGCGATTCTGATTGTGTCATACATGCGCAGTGGCTCAACCTTTACAGCAGACATCTTGCAACAGTCACCAGAAGTATTTTATATTTATGAGCCTTTCAAGCCTTTCAAACGATATTATTTTAAAGCAACAAAGATTTGCAATGGTTCATCTGGAAATTGCAGGTAAAATATAACTATGTAATATCACCAAAATGATTCAAGTCTATACAATTTTACTTAGATTTTAAAGCATCTAGGTGATCCAAATCTATTCTTTTGATAAGTTATTTGTTAAAGTGTTTTGAGATTAACTATTACCACTTGTCAAAATAGAATGTTCATTGCAAATTAAAGGAATCAGAATTGTCTTAATTATTTCGAGGGGGGTACCTCTCTTCGGAAAAAAAAACATCAAGCTAACGAGATAAGATAATGATTTTGATTTTCAATTTAAAAAAATCAATCATTGAATCAAAGATCTTAAGAAGTGAACTATAAGTTTCCCATAGAAAAGCGGAAAACCTAGAATAAACCATGAAGACACTATAATTTGGTTATCTCCAAGATGATAGAAACCCTAAAAAGGCTAAATAAAACTTTACAGTTAATATTTACAAAGCGTTCAGTTCGATCACCACATTGATATTAATTCATAAATCCTTGGTTTTTCTAATGACATGCATTGATTGATTGATTATTTAGAGCTTAATTTCCAGTGAGCAATATTTCAGTTATATCAGGACGAGAACATGTTAATAACTTAAATAAAATGTAAGTAAAGAAGAAACAAATAAAGATGAAAGTGACGGCGGGGACAACGGGTTGAAACTGGAAAAGGGTTGAAATGGATAAGGACGGGAAATCTGAGGGGGTAAATCTTAGATTTACCCCTGAAGACCCTAAAATATAGTTTGGTTATCTCTATTCTAATGCAAATTCGAAAAAAAAAATTCAAAATCGATTTCTAAATGACAGGAAGTTTGGTGTTCATCTGCGCAAATACGTTGCCATTGGTTCCGACGGTAAATCGTGGATTTAACCTCCTCAACATTCTGACGCCATCCAATAAAAATTGGTGTTACAAACATAAGTGCATTAGAATCTCTGTTAAATTAGTTGCTCGACACGCATTACTTCATCGCATTAGGGTATGTAAGTCTCGTCATGCGACATCGTGAAATGTGACGTTCAAGGACTATAAAAGGTCAAACAAATACATTTACGTAGAAAATTCAACATCTAGGTAATATCTTTATACCGAGAAGTTTCAAAATTAAAGAATGCCTACAGACTCCATTAAGATGCAAGCCCAAATGAACATAATTTAGCATTGATAGCGTAAAAAGCGAAATTTAAACGAGACTTTTTTTATTTACTGTTGCACACTGTATCATACTGTTTGAACCCCTTTCGCCACATTGTTGAAATCTGTTAGGTTTTAAAACATGTTTGACATAAAAAATTGTATAATGATCATTCTTTGGGGCGCCTTTTTAAAAATAATTCTGCTTTTGAGTTTTTAAATTTTTGCAAATTTGTTAACTGTTTAAAGTCTAATATAAATCATATCTTACTATATGCATTTCTTGTGTAATCAAATAAAATTACTCGCGAGTAAAGCGAAAACCTGGTATATGCATTTTAAACATTTTTTGTAGTAATAGATTTCCTATGTTTCGGTTCTAGTGCTGCTGATGAGGAATAAATTTCCGAAGTGGCCATACCGCTCATTAACATTATTGCAGTTGGAGTGAACATATGTTTTATGGTCTCATATTCATTCACTCCTTATCCTTTCATAAAATATATATGTGAAACACTATAAGAAAGTTTTTTCAAAAGTTTATTATGTGGAAAGCAAAATAGGTTAAGGTATTTTTCTATTTTTTGGCTTGAATTTTTGTTCTGACAGGTGTACTACATATCAAATAACTAAATACCGAAGTTACTGTGAATTTAATTTCTGCATATGCGCATTTCGACAACTTATGTCTCTTCAGTGCAGATAAAATCTAAACGTTTGGAAGACCAGTATCTCAGAGATATGTAAAAACAAATAACCAATATGATCTAAATGTAAAGCCAAAATCAGCTAAGGACAGAGCTTTGCATGAGGGAGATACTCATTAAAGCAGCATAAAACACGACATCTGTGTTACTTTCCTTTTGTTTCTTAATCACACAAAATATCGATACATTTGTTCAACGGAATATATGTTATATAACATACATGCATTATTACACATATTTTTTCGGTATTTTAAGCAAATATAGGATTAAATTTGTCATGTCTGGTGAACACATCATGCCTAAATAACCATAAAATAAACAACATATTGCTTCCCGTTTTTATTGAACGAAATCAATACAGAGCCTGGAACAAAACTTCCATTAACAATATGTAATGCAAGAATGTTTAAGGTATTAAACTGCAAAGAGCACAATTATATCAAAACATAATTTTTGAAGTATTCAAATTTTCAAAATAGAAATCTTTGACATTACAAGAGGCAACATTTACAAACATAAAACTAAGAAACAGACAATAATAAAAACGTTTTATTCTTATCTTAATTGTTTAGTTCTGGTTCTTTATGTTTAGTGGTGTTGTTCTCTGTTATATCATGATCGCTCATTTAAAATTTCATTTGCTTCCATTTGTTTTTTTTTTTTTCGTATTCTGATGTGTTTTATCAAAACCTATTAGTTTATAGATCACAAATAGACAGATAGGTTGAACGTGAAACACATCGACAAACAAACAGACCTAGAAAAAGGGGAATATTAATTTAAAATCTCATTAAGATTGTTGCAATATAAACTGTAAACGTAGAAATTTTTGCATGTATTAGCGATAAAAAAATAAGAAATCCGCGAAAATTTTCCTCACACCGATAGTTTAGTTGTTAAAATGATATATGAAAAAGCATTGGCATCAACGATAATATAGGTCTTTGAGCGCAAAATTCAGCGCCTCGCGAAATATTTGTCCGACATCGCAAAAATGACACCCCGAAACTTTCGACGTTTACAGTGTTAGATGTAAACATCAAAAGTAAACAAATGAACAGAGCCACAAAACTGAAGCATCAGCGGTGTGAATAAAACAGAAAACAAGAAGATCTATAAGTCTCGTCATGTGACACAGCGGAAACACGATAAAATTGCAATTTGAAAACGTTTCCTGCTAATAAATGACATCGCAGCATTATGACCTTCAAATTTTTTCGCTTGAAACATCATGCGTTTTTGATGAAAATTGAACTTCCGGGTACCCGGAAGTTTCAAAATTGAACAAAAATTACTGACCCTATAATCTGATGCACCAGCTAATAACCGTGATATTTTCAACGGATGGTTGAATAAAAAGATAACAGGAAAGACCTACAATGGCCAAAAGGAAACACTCACAATGGCCGAAACATATAGTCACATGCCATAATGTACCAAGGAACTGCTCAAGAAAAAAACACAATAGAAAAGAAAAGACAAACGTAAACAACGATAGGAACTCGGGACAACCAGACTTGGTACCGGTACAAGCAAAAGCCAGCGGTAGGGTTAAACCGGTTTATGGAAACCTAAACCTCCCCTTTCTCTGTCCCGTTTTGAACATACGAATAAAACACAAAACAGGTAGATAACTAACTCTATGAAAAGGGGATAAAACGTAATTTTGAAAGATGGGTCAAGCGCAATGTGCCTTGTCGGCAGTTAAAACACTGTCGCACTACGTAAGAAAAATCAAACTCAAAACTCCCAGATTGGTTTGGGTTGGGGTTCCGTTATACGGAAATACTGATGTATTGAATTCCAGAGTACTGCTTATGTCTCGCCAGCGAGACATAGACGTGCAAAGTATGACTGCGACGGCGGCGTAAACTCAAGTTATTATATAGAATTTGAATCCTTTGATTGATTGATTGATTGAATATTGTTAACGTCTACTCAGCAATATTTCAGCTATATCAAGACGAGAACAAGTTTGTTAATAAATAATCACTTTAGGGTATGGAAAGGGCCATGGGACGGGAAATTCTGACTGCCACTGGAAAAGTAGGTGAAATCGTTAAGGGCGGGGAATTTAGCCTTGTAGCCGATCACCTACGGACCACCCCAAAAAGAGCTTGCTACAAGGGTTCTTTAACGTGCAGGAAGCGTGGCATTTCTTCCAACACGTGGACCTGAGTTTACATCCCATCCGAAAGATGGGTTGTGTATTTATTAATCCCGCACAACCACGGAATGGGTCCTATTTCTATATCCCGGGACCCTCGGGGTCAGCCTCCGTTTAGGAGGGGTCACACCCCGCAAGCCGGAGATACTGGGTCCTATTTCTATATCCCGGGGTTCCCTCGGGGTCCTCTGTTAGGATGGCTCATACTCCAAGCTCAGAGGATGCTGCGGGCCTATTCTTCAGCCGGGACCGCGCACGGCGGTGAATCCTTTGATATTTGGTCCATAGGTAGCTTACGGTAAACCCTATCTGCCGGACCCAAAATCATGTGACCTTAACCTATATTTCGAGGTCCAGTGACCAAGTTAAGTTTTTTGCTTAAGTCTGTTTCTCAATAACTTTAAGTGATGTGTCAATGATATTTGGTATAAGGATTGGTCTTGGTTAGAACATGTCAGTCTGCCATATGGCTTTTGACCTTGACCTCAATTTCACGATCCAGTGACTGGGTTACGTTTTTTTTGGTCAAGTCTGTTTCTCAATAATTACAACCTATAGGTCAATGATATTTCGTATATAGCTTGGTCGTGGTTTGTACATGTCAGTCTGCCATATGGCTTTTGACATTGACCTCAATTTCACCATCCAGTGACCAGATTTAATTTTTTTGCTTAAGTCTGTTTCTCAATAACATCAAGCTATAGGTCAATGATATTTGGTATATAGCTTGGTCTTGGTAAGTACATGTCAGTCTGCTATATAGCTTTTAACCTTGACCTCAATTTCGCGGTCCAATGACCAGGTTAAGTTTTTTTGTTCAAGTCTGTTTCTCAATAACTACAAGCTAAAGGTCAATGATATTTGGTATATAGCTTGGTCTTGGGTAGCGGATGTCAATCTGCTATATGGCTTTTGACCTTGACCTCAATTTCACGGTCCAGTGACCAGGTTAAGGTTTTTAGTTTAAGTATGTTTTCTCAATAAGTACAAGTGATATGTCAATGGTATCTAGTATATAGCTTGGTTTTGATTAGTACATGTCAGTCTGACATACGGCTTTTGACCGTGACCTCAATTTCGCAGGCTAGTGCCCAGGTTATTTTATAATTTTTTGTTGTTGCTTACGTCTGTTTCTCAATAAGTACAAGCTATAGGTCAATGACATTTGATATATAGCTTAGTTTTGGTTAGTACATGTAAGTCTGCAATATGGCTTTTAACCTTGACCTCAATTTCACGGTCCAGTGCCATGGTTAAGTTTTTGGTCAAGTCTGTTTCTCAATAACTACAAGCTATAGGTCAATGATATTTGGTTTATAGCTTGGTCTTTGTTAGTATGTCAGTCTGCCATATGACTTTCGACCTTGACCTTAATTGCACGGTCCAGTGACCATGTTAAGTTTTTTTCCTTAAGTCTGTTTCTCAAGAACTACAAGATATAGGTCAATAATACTTGGTATATAGCTTGGTAGTGATTAGTACATGTCATTCTGGCTGATGGCTTTTGACCTTGACCTCAATTTGATGGTCTAGTGAACATAATTAAGTTTTTTTTTATATATTTGGCTTGTAGGTTGCTCTTGAGTAGTACATGACTGTTTTAGCAACCAAGCAGGGACAGACGAGACACTGTTGTAAAGAATAATTTCAGTTCATAGATATTCTAACAAATCGTTAGAGTTTTTGAGAATTTGCATTAGACTATTCCATTTACTGAGTACACTTTTTCACGTGCGAGAAATTGTAGGAATATTCACAACAACAAACCTCATGCAGGAAATAACAATGACAATGTGACAAAATAGTTTAACAAAACCGCAAATTGGGTTATTCCTTCATGATTACTTCATCTCTATTGTACAAGCGAAATTAAATCTTAGAAAACACTGATACACCTGCGAACTTGTATCGCTAAATTGAAAAGTTTGGTCACCTGAAATCAAAACTAATGATAAGAGCGTTTATTTTAAAGATAGGATTTCTCGTTTTTAAGAAGTAATGCCATCACTACTCTGACATATGACGTCTATATTCCAAAACTCATTCCCTAGCATGATACCTACAATTTTGTTTAAAATGAATCAAGACTTCTTCAGGGATATGGGACAGAACGCATGATATTAACACGTAGTAATTCTTTGCAGGACATCAGAAGAAATAGTAACTCGTGTCATCTACTCTCTACCTAAAATTTGGCCTTGGACATAACTCCTCGTGAATGATGAGGATAATGTCGAAACATCCGATTTCATCATTTATTGATTTCATTTGCACTTGAATGTGCTATTTTTTCTTTTGAATTTTTTCCAGTTAAGTGGAATCTTGGACCTGAATGATCGATATTGTATGCTTCTATTTATTCTATATTTTCCTCCTTCGGGCTTTTTGTTTTGGGATTCGTTTGTCGATGTAAATGCAATGGTTTATTTAGGGTTCCAATTATTTGTAATTTATTAACTATGAAGCTTATAAAAATTGCTACAAACTACATAGGAAGTTATAAAAGTTTATAAATTTTTAAAGATTGAACAAGATGTGTCTTTGAAACACTATGCACCCGGTAGCAATCATGTCTACAATACACAATTATTGCTAAAAAGCAATGTAACAATATACACTAGAAATCATTTGTACTTATCTAAATTAGATCTATTCACCTATATAATATGAATCCTCTTGAAATTGTAATTAACGAGCTCAAAGCAAAATCTAGATTTTGACCTTTTAACCTCTGGTAAACTTACCTTTGACCTTACCTCAATGAAATTTGCATCATGGTGTTCAGCTTTATATGAACAATATACAGGCAAAATATAAAGGTTCTATCACATCTGGTTGAAAAGATAATGGCAATGTTTAAGTTTTGTTAGTTTTTTTTTTAAATGCACTCAGTGACCATGACTCTTGACCTGACCCTGATTTTTGGCAGATTTTTCCTAAGCTCAATTTGATCCATTTACATATAGAATATCAAGCATTTATCAATTGTTATTAACTAGCTTTAGCAATATCTAGAAATTGACCTTTTGACCTCTGTTACCTTGACATTTGACCTGACATAATTCAAATTTGTATAACGTTCTTTGGCTTTACATGATCAATACACATACTAAATATAAAGAACCTATCACATCTGGTTCAAAAGTTATAAGCCATGTTAAAGTTACGTCAGACAGACAGACAGACATACAGACAGGACAAAAACAATATGCCCCCGATCTTAAGATAATAAACAAATGTTGTAGGAAATTACCACATTGTTGTAGTTTCGGTTTTTTTTATACTGTTATGTATGATTCATCATACTTTGTATTGTGGATAATAAGTGCATATATTTTGAAGTACAGTATTCATACTTTGTGGAACTAACAGCCAAATACAGCTTAAATTTGATTTTAAACTTATCAAGAGTTATTAACCACGAAAAACGGCATATCACGAGGAGAAATATTTTCTTGATTGTAACTTGAGATATATTTTGGAGCGAAGATTCAATACTTTGAAGACATGTGACTAATTATAAAATACTGGACCAGGTTTAATTGGTTTTCACTTTGAACATTAATTATTTTGAGATATATAAGAATTTATAAATATTGAGGTTGCCTGAATAATATTGTAAGTTTTCGGAGTATGAGTTTTAAATATTGAACAATGACATTTCATGTAATAACAACAAAATACCGAAATACAATACTTCTTGCTTTACATTTTTTGGCCGAGGGTATATGAATTATGATTCTACTACAGTTGACACTCCACAATCTAAAAGTTGGACATGGTCACCTGTCACGGTTTAGCTTTTCAAACACTGTTTCTTATGCTAGGTTTACACTGCCGATCAAAGCAACTCGACCGAACTCGATCTATGAATATTGATGAATATCCATCGATCGGGATACTGATCTTGAATGCTCGTGTTCGGTCTACTAAGCAAATCGGGGCGATCTTACTAACTCTGTGTTCCCGAACATTTTTGACATGTCAAAAAATATCGTGAAGAGGTCGTATGCCTTATGGTAGGTTTACACTGCCGATCAAAGCAACTCGACCGAACTCGATCTATGAATATTCATGAATATTCATTGATCGGGACACTGATCTTGATTGCTCGGGTTCGGTCTACTAACCAAATCGGGGTGATCTTATTAACTCTGCTGAACTCGAGTTGTGTTCCCGAATATTTTTGACATGTCAAAAAATATCGTGTAGAGGTCGTGTGCATTATATGTCGAGAACAGGTCGGGAATCAATCGGGGTCTGATCGAGGTAGTCGTGAAGAGGTCGAAAAGGGATCGGTCTTGATCGAGTTTCAAAATTTAATCCGATCTTGCCGACTTCTACCCGACTCTAACTCATTCGCCTCTCGATTTATGCCGAGTCGCTTCCACATCAACTCGATTAGTACTCGATCATTACTAGACTAACAAGATTCTTTCTTTTTTTCTATACAAGATCTTCCCGACCACAACCCGATTTTTCCCCGACCTGTATTCGACTTTAACTCGACAACTCAAGACCTTCACTCGATTTAACACGACATTTTGTCATCTTTTCACAATAGCAGAACGTGAGGCTTTCAAGAGCTTCAGTCTCTCACTAGGGCCTTACTTCAGTTTTTAAAGGAGCCATCCAATGGACTCCAATGACTATTTTGATCAAGTTTGGCTGATGATCATCTTTGATATGATGAGAATCTGTCGGATACTTTCTCAAGTGGGGACCAGCCAAGGACTCTTGTTTTCAATTTTGGCCAATTGGCAAAGTAGTTTCAGAGTAAAAAGTATTTGAATATCTAAGGTGGGTCGAATATTAAATTATGTTCCCCGTTGTGTGCCTTCTTAGATTTCAATTTTGAAATTGGAACATCCAAGGACTATTTTGACCAATTTGGTCTGTAATTGGTCCAGTAAAAATCCTTCTGGTACAATGTTTAACTTTGTTCCCCTTTGGCAGTCATCTTGTATTAGCTGACGATATGACAGACACTATTTTGAAAAGGGACCATCATTTGGCAATGGTAATAAGTTTGGTCTAATTTGCTTAGAAGTTTTAATGGTAACGTTGAAATGAGTTTTCCCTTAAGATCCAATTTAAAACTACTAGTATATTACCAGTTAGCGGTTGTATTTGATTAGAAACGGACATGACTTTTTTCATATTGAAAACATCGAGGTCTATCATGACTCGGCGGTTTCTGGGTAGAATATATTTGAAGTTCTTGGACAACGGACACAAAATAATGGCAAAAGCTCAATCTCGCTATATCAGGATTGTAGAAAAGACTGTGCATGTTTCTATGGTATAATTAAAGGATAATGTGCAGAGGGCTTAAATTCAATCGACTATAGTTATGCTGACAGAATTTGAAATTGAAACCAAGATGTACCCAATATACACACCCAAGAAAACAGATTAACTAAATACATGGATTCAAATAAAATATTTCTTCCGAGCAGGTTTGTACTCTTATCACAAGATATGATTCAAGCTAAATTACACCAGAAAAATGCTAGTTTGAATATTTGTAACATGTACTAGAAAATACTTTCTAAAAACCGGACTTTTCTACAGAAAGCAGGCTTAAAGCTATACATGGAAACTACTGTAAATCTAGTTACCACCGATATCGTGTGATGATATGTCTTCTGTTTTATGTATCAGATTAATCCCACATGTCAGAAAAAAAAAAACGCACAGTCGCATTCTGACGCATGTTGTGAATGGCCTGCTAGTATGTTAAAGTGAATATTCATTCCTCTGTAATGATGACTTTGAAGCATTTGCTATTGTATAACCCAAACTACACACCTTCTGTGTCAGACCCACATTCTCTGCTACTCTACATCTATCATAGTTATCATCTTTTCTTTGAAGCATCAGCCACATGGGCCACAAATTTTGCTGCTCTTCCAAGATGCTGAACCGTTCCCTGAATTTTCACATTTTACCCCCGCATATACAAACGTACTACCAGAACAAACTGGAGCACACTCGACCATTTCTCGATCTTCTCCCGACCAGTTCTAGTTAATCAAACACAAATCGGACTATAATCTGGTTCAATCTGACAAAGTCTGGTTGGTCAAATGAGGGCGGAGCATAAGTCGTACGTGAATCGTAAAGAGATCGAGAATGGTCGAGTGTTAGTCGTGTTAAATCGGGTAAAGGTCGAGTGGACGTCGTGAGCTAGCTCGATCAATGAATTTTATGACGTTGATCGGGATAAAACAGCATTGTCGAGTTGATCGAGATGGTCTGATCGGCGGTGTAAACCTAGCATTATATGTCGAGAACAGGTCGGGAATCAATCGGGGTCTGATCGGGGTAGCCGTGAAAAGGTCGAAAGGGGATCGGTCTCAATCGAGTTTCAAAATTTTAGCCGATCATGCCGATTTCTACCCTACTTTAACTCATTCGCTTCTCGATTTATGCCGAGTCGCTTCCAGACAAACTCGATTAGTACTCGATTATTACTCGACTAACACGATTATTTCTTTTTTTCTATTCAAGATCTTCCCGACAATAACCCGATTTTTTTCCCGATCTGTATCCGACTTTTACTCGAACACTCAAGACCTTTACCCGATTTAACACGACAGCATGCCATCTTTTCACAATATCACAACATGAGGGTTTCAAGAGCCTCAGTGTCTCACTAAGGCTTTAGTTCAGTTTTTAAAGGGGCCATCCAGTGGACTCTAATGACTATTGTTATTAAGTTTGGTTGATGATTATCTCTGATATAATGAGAATCTGCCAGATATTATAACAATTAGGGACCAGCCAAGGAAAATTGTTTTCGATTTTGGCCAATTGGCAAAGTAGTTTCAGAGTAGAAGACCTTTGAATGCCTAAGTAAAGTTGAACATTAAATTATGTTCACGCTGGATTGCATGCAGACAAGATAGATACTATTTTGAAATTGAAACATCCAAGGACTATT
Source organism: Modiolus philippinarum (assembly GCA_002080025.1). Taxonomy (NCBI): domain Eukaryota; kingdom Metazoa; phylum Mollusca; class Bivalvia; order Mytilida; family Modiolidae; genus Modiolus; species Modiolus philippinarum. The sequence goes on from MJUU01021387.1 coordinate 83,257, forward strand.
TTGACCAATTATGGCTGCAATTGGTCCAGTGAAAATCTTTTTAAGTACAATGTTTAACTTTGTGGCCCTTTGGCGGTTATCTTGTATTACCTGACGATATGGCTGACACTATTTTGATTGGCAATCGTTACAAGTTTGGTCTAATTGGCTTAGAGATTTCAGAGGTAACGTTTGAATGAGTTTTCCCATAAGATTTAATTTAATACTATATTTCCAGTTGACGGTTATATTTGATTAGAAGCGGATATAACGTTTTTTTCACACTGAACCAATCGAGGTCTATCATGACGATTGTGCATGCTACTAGTAAAATTTAAGGATGACGTGCACAGGGCGACTAGCTATGCTGGCAGAATTTGAAATTGAATCCAAGATGTAGCCAGTATACACATTTAAACAAATGAATAAAATACTGTTAGATAAAAAAATTCTTTTAGATTTACACCGGGCAAATGATGTACCCAATGGGCAGCCGCTCGCCATTTTCACTTTTTAAAAACCGGATTTTTCTACAGAAAGCAGGTTAAAAGCTATACATAAAAACTAGTGTAAATCTAGATACCACCCATATCATGTGATGATATGTATTCTGTTTTATATATCAGATTAGTTAAACATGTAATGACAGAAAAATCGCACTGTCGCATTCTGACGCATGAAGAGGGGGATGACTTGCTAGTATGTGAAAGCGAACATTCAATCCCCTATAATGATGACTTTGAAGCATTTGTTATATTGTCTAACCCGAAATACGCGCCTTCTGTGCTACTCTATATCTATCACAGTTATTGAAACACGTGTACAGCATAACAAAATTTTTCTGTTAATGATGCAACTTTGGCTATTTAGGGACCGACCATTTAACTGAAAGAGGGCGGGGGGGAGGCTATGTTTTTTTGTTTTTTTTCGAAAAAAATATTCTGAAGCTGATTTTATGTGAAAAAATATTTTGGCTGCAAAAATGATGTAAAAAATATTCTGAAGGGGGCTCTCTGCCCCCCAAAAATAATGCTTATTTAAAAAAAAAAACTTTTGTTTATACTAGTTAAAAATAAATAAATGCGAAAAAATTTTCTGTGAAGATAAAAAACCATAACCCTCCCCCTTCAACTTAATTGGTCGGTCACTTGGTATTTTTGTATTTTTCACGTTTTTCCCTATATATACAAATGTACTAACAGGACAAAACTCGAGCACACTCGACCATTTCACTATCTTCTCCCGACCAGGTCTAGTTAATCCAACACGAATCGGGCTATGATCTGGCTCAATTTGACAAAGTCTGGTTGTCGAATGAAAGTCGAGCATAAATCGTACGTGGATCGTAAATAGGTCGAGAATGGTCGAGTGTTGGTCGTGTTAAATCGGGTAAAGGTCGAGTGAACATCGTGAGCTAGCCCGATCAGTGAATTTTGACGTTGATCGGGATAAAACAGCATGGTCGAGTTGATCGAGTTGGTCTGATCGCCGGTGTAAACCTAGCATAAAATCTGGTCCGTTAATGTCAAGTAAATAGCCTAATACCTTATATTGGTATTGAAAAATTATACATAACCCAATCCAATCAAATACTCATCTACATTAACGACATTGATTTGTACTTCTGAAAAGATTACACCAGACAAACTTTGAATAAAATAGATTTTAATTTATTCACCTTAAATAAAGAAAATAACAGTAAATACAATGGTCACAGGCAACAACTCACAAGGGATCTGCACAAGAAGACGAAAGTAAAACGATAACAGGATAGTCATGTGCTGGGAAAATGTTTTAAATCTCAGTTGTTGTTTATACTTGATACAGGAAAATTATATTTCCGTTGAAATTACTACATATTAATTGTTTATCGATACTACAATTTTTCTTCTTAACGCTTGTTTAAT
>MJUU01021387.1:86213-103053 GCA_002080025.1 Modiolus philippinarum
TATCCAGAGTTCCAATCGACAGCTTGAAATTTGTTAATTCAAACCTCTTGATAATATGAATACATTGGCAAACGAATACCAAAGAAAAAAATAATGAAAGGGGGAATTCCAAAATCAAAAATCAAAAATCACTGCAATTCATTATGCCAACACGAATTGAGACAGCGTGACAAAGACAAAATAATTAAACAAAAGTAAACAAGAACGCATGAAACAAGTTTTTTTTCAAATGTTGTTGTTTTTAATCTTGATATCACCATGAGGCATTGTAAAACAGGCGTTGTATCAAGAATGTGTTTTAGATAGCATTGTATTGAACTGCTGGTTATTTGGCAGTTAGAAAGATTAAAATGATAATATTGTAATGTTTAGTTAGGTAGACAAAGGGAAATGAATTGTATTTTTTTTCATATACAAGATGTCCCCGAGGGTATTCACCAGACCAATAACAAAATACCGAGGTTGCTGTGAATTTAGGTTCTGCATATGCGCATTTCGACAAATTATATCTCATCAGTGCAGATAAAATCAAAACATTTGGAAATCCATGAATCTATATATGTGTAAAAGCTGGTTCTAACAAAATTTTCTTAAATTTGGATATTGCAAATTTTCAAATAAAATCGGTTTTCGGGCCAGAACCGAAGTACTGGCTACTGGGGTGGTAAATAACCCCCGGGGGCTAACAGTCAGACAGGAGGGATCTTGGTGGAAGCTGTATACTGAGGGTACATAACTTCAGTTGTGCAGAATTAAAATTTACAGTAACTTCGGTATTTAGTCATTTATTACCACTGGGTCGATGCCATTGCTGGTGGACGGTAAGTCCCCGAGGGTATTCACCAGCCCAGAAGTCAGTACTTCGGTGCTGACCCGAAAGCCAATTCTATTTGAAACTTTACAATATATAATTTTTTTCTAAAATTTGTTGAAAACCAAGGAGTATCTCCCTCATTCAAAGCTCTGTCCGTAGCTGATTTTGGCTTTACATTTATATCATATTGGTTATTTGTTCTCTATCAGTTTTTAAACATCTTTGAGTTAATGGACTTCCAAACGTTTAGATTTTATCTGCACTGATGAGACATAAGTTGTCGAAATGCGTATATGCAGAATTTAAATTTACAGTAACTTTGGTACCTAGTCATTTGTTACCACTGGGTCGATGCCACTGTTGGTGCCCGAGGGTATTCACCAGCCCAGTAGTCAGTACTTCGGTGCTGACCCGAAAGCCGATTCTATTTGAAACCTTACAATATCTAATTTTTTGTAAATTTTGTTGAAAACTAAGGAGTATCTCCCTCATGCATAGCTCTGTCCTTAGCTGATTTTGGCTTTACATTTAGATCATATTGGTTATTTGTTCTCTATCAGTTTTTAAACATCTTTGAGTTAATGCTCTTCCAGACGTTTAGACTTTATCTGTACTGATGAGACATATAAGTTGTCGAAATGCGCATATGCAGAATTTAAATTTACAGTAACTTCGGTATTTAGTCATTTGTTACCAATGGGTCGATGCCACTGCTGGTGGACTGTAAGTCCCCGAGGGTATTCACCAGCCCAGTAGTCAGTACTTCGGTGCTGACCCGAAAGCCGATTCTATTTGAAACCTTACAATATCTAAATTTTTTTTAGATCATATTGGTTATTTGTTCTCTATCAGTTTTTAAACATCTTTGAGTTAATGGTCTTCCAAACGTTTAGATTTTATCTGCACTGATGAGACATAAGTTGTCGAAATGCGCATATGTAGAATTTAAATTTACAGTAACTTCGGTCTTTAGTCATTTGTCAGTAATGGGTCTGGAGCTGGCATGTCAGTTAACTGTGGTTTCATGTTTTTGTCCGTAATTTAGGTCTTTTAGTTTCATTTTTCACAATTGACTCAGTTTTGTTGCCAACTGAATTTTACTGTTGTTACGATTGTTTTTTGATTTATCACATTGGCTTTGGGGGGAAGGTTTGGGCCCAATAAAACTAGTTTAACCCCGCCGCAGCAGGTTTGTGCCTGTCCTAAGTCAGGAAATTTATTAAGCCTTTGTGTGTCTTGTCTGTTTTCTAGTTAGTTTACTTTATGTCTATAGGTGTGTAGGATGATTTTTATTTCGCTGAACTTGATTACTCTTTATTTAGGGGCCGACTCCGACCTGCCGTTGGGTGATGGGTTTTCTCGCCGTTCATTGAAGATCTTATGGTGGCTTTGAGTTATTAATCCCCTTTGGTTCGTTGTCTCTTTGACATATTCCCCGTTTCCCTTCTTTTTCTATTGTCTGACATAAAAATTTTACCTTGCTTGTTATAGAAATTTACTGTTTTTATCAAAATTCTGACCATTTAAAAATACTGAGGCTTCATTCCGTGTATGTCACTCTGTATATGTCCTTGGTACTGGATTTGGCTTTCTATTTCGATATTTTAGGAAATGAGGTCTTCTTTTTTGACTACTTTTGGATAATGCTGCTGGTGAGAGATTATTCGGTGAAACACGTGTACAGCATAATGAAAGTTACTGTTTTTATGCAACTTTGGTATTTTTGTATTAAAATATACAGGCGTTCTTTGGGATAATCCCTTGTGGGATAATAAGGTAACACAATTAAATTGTCCTTGGTTTTTAAAGGAGACCCTTCTATAGACAGCATGTATTAATTGTACATTTTGCTTGTTTGTAGAATCATGTTGTATATTCATTATATCATTGTGGTAGATGCGTTCGTATATTAGGGATGTTAAATTAAAAATGGAGTAAATGGCATTGAAGAAATCAGAGCTTTGAAATTTTAATATACCTGTTGTATCATTTATATAAATACATTTTGATAAATTTTGTTCAATTTGATTTTTTTATTTTTCTACAGGATTATTCTTATCACTACAATTATAAGCAACCAAAACTTCAACTATTATACATTTATGGTCTTTTGTAGAGGTCGATATGAGTTTAAATAGACTGAACGACGCAGGAGTATGAGGTTAATATTAGAATTTTTATGTCTATCAAAACTCATATCGACCGATACGAAAGACCCGTAATTGTTTTATTACAATATAATCAGTTTACGTGGCAATTTACAGGCTGTCAATGCTTGTTGTGACAAACATACAACCAAAAACAAGCTTCCGAGATCAAGATGAAAAATACAGAACTAAAACGCAATGACCCCGATTGTGAATCGCATGTTTTACTTTAAATCACATTTCGGGTTTTTGTAAATTGTAGTCTGCTTCAACATGCTTCTAATGTCAACAGGGAAAATACATTCTTCCGTAAATGACGGTTTACAATGTGAGACGACCCATGTGAGATCAATGCACGCGACCTCGTCTCCCATGGGTAAATGACCAACCAAAAGTGGAATATCAGGTGACAGGATTTAAACCAATGATGTTATTTGAATAAAATCATTATGTAATTAATAATACGGACTGTTTTTTTACAGATTAGCGAACACCAGATTACAGCGGACATTCAACGATACTTTGAACATACTTACCTGTAACTTTCACAAACTTAGAAGTGTAGTTACAAGTGGATTTCCTTTGAATGCGTTTGCAAGTAAAAGACAAGAATCGTATAAACAGTGTGTATCTAAATATCCTGATGAATTCTGTGCAAATAAACTTAATCGTGATTGTAGAGATAGAATTCCTATGCTTAAATCCATTAGACTTTCGCTCGACTTTGTTTCAAGTCTGTTGTATAAACTTCCTGGATTGAAAGTTATACATTTACTGAGAGACCCTCGGGCTGTTTTATACTCTAGGATTATGGGTGGCTATACGCGAGAGGCAAATGCTCCGGGTTTGTCCAAACTGTTGTGTAAAAGGATGTTGGAAGATGTACAGAACGCAAACATAATCAAAGAAAATTTTCCAGGCCATCTTTTCACATTATTTTACGAAGACTTAGCTGAGAATCCCATCACAGGCTTGGAGTTGCTTTATGATTTCACGGAGCTGAAACTGAACCCTAATATTGTAGCTTATGCATATAATATAACTCGAAGTAATAGAAGCAATGGCTATTTCAAGACAAGAAGAGCTAATTCCAAAAAAGTAGCAAGTTATTGGCGAAAACGTATGAGGTGGTCACTTGTCAGAGAAATTGACAAATCGTGTTCCAAATTTTATAAAGCCACTGGTTATAAAAAGATTTCATCAAAATCAAACCTTTTAAATCTTAACATTGTCACATATGAAAGAAGAATACATAAATTAAAAGAAATAGACCCATAGACATGGTAAAGTAAATAAACTTCATTTGCGAAGACAAAAATCAAATATAAAAAGGAGATTTTCGTTTAAGTAGATATTTCGCCTTACTTTAAACAATCCCTTCATATCATCACAACGTCTCACCTACAAATGTGAAAATTACACCAATTGAGTGACTTTACAGTAGTTCACAAAGTATAATCTACGTCTTCATTATAATATGTAATAAAATGTAATACCAACGAAAGGAGACGAGATCTAAACGTAAATATTGAAGACTCGGTTTCATTTTGTTTGTATTTGACAGCTATAAAATACTAAGGAATTTTAGTTCGCTAGAGTTGTAGGTCAAGAAATTATTCTAAAAATGTATAAAATACGTGTACGCATAAACCTGTCTTCGATCAAAAGAACTTACAGTATGAAAAAAAAACAGTACACCGAGACAGCAAAACGAAACCCTCGTACATATGTACAAGAAAAACATCGCTCATTTGTTCATTTACAAACCGGTTTAATCCTACCACTGGCTTTTGCTAGTACCGGTACAAAGTCCGGCTATCCCGAGTTCCTATCGTTATCTATGTTTGTCTCTTGTCTCTTGTTGTCATCATTATCTTCTTTCTGGTGCACTTTGCTTGTAAACTGTGGCGTGTGATTGTGGTTCCTGGCCATTGTAGGTGTTTACTGTTATCCTATTTTTTGTAATTTATAGTCATGATTGCAGCTTCACATTTTTTTATCTGTCTGGCAATAGACCATATCCGACTTCTGGTATTCAGATTCACCAGTTGTTGTTTGTCCGCCCTACGTAACAAACGTGTCCGCCCCATATGACCATCTTCATGACGTCTTAGGCTCATTGACGTGACGATTTCTGTACCGTGACGTATTGAAAAGTAGTCTGGTAAATCCTAATACCAAAGGTCGGATATTATCTATTGTGTACCAAACACGAAAAATCAATACAACAACATAGTATTTAGTTTCAATATCAAAAATTGTAAATTCAACCCCACGATGTTGGAACTAGAATTTTTAAGACTTCTTTTGATTTGGCTTTGTAACGTCAACTTTATATTCCATGAATATCTCTATTATATGATGGTATAACATGAATTTGTCAATAATCTTTTTATACATTATGTTAGATTGGATATCATTTAATTTATTCATATTGAATTAAGGAACGTTTAGTGTAAATGAAAAGAACGGTTTGACAAAAACAAAAGAGACTGAAGCATAATGTCCTTTTGAAGGTAAAGTTTGAACCGTGACTTTCCTAGGAAAGTAATAGTTACTCTGATTTGTATGTTGATTATCATTTATGCGTCCTTAGATGCCACAGAAGACACAAATATATCAATGTAGTAAAATATATTGATTCAACACTTGCAAGCAACTAATCTAAATTGAAGCAGATTGCTAAAACTGGAGGGGAGGACAGGGTTAAGGGAGAACGGACGACAGAGGGCGGGAGAAAGGAGAAAGGATAGAGGGGAAGAAAGGAAAAATGGACGGGAGAAAGGAGAAAGGGGTGAGAAGGGAGAAATGAGATAAGAAAATGAAAGGGTATCATGGATAGAGAGGGTGGGAGATAAGAAAAATGGGCGGTAGAAGGAGAGAGGATACGGGACAAAGGAGCGATTAGGCGGGAGACAGGAGAAAAACATCCCCTGTCCACTCCTTTAAACTACAGGACAAAATTTGAAATGTTTGTCAGATCCCATGTGGAAAGATGAATAGTGACATAGAAAATGAAAACTAACGATAGGATAAAAGTACTTAAGTATGTTCGATAGTTTTATCTCATAAAGTATGTAATTTAATAAGGAACAACTCGAAACAACACTTCGTTTTAAAATTGCAGTCTACACCACTCTAAAAATGCAAAATTCAAAAATGCACTCATTAATGCAAATAGTTGCATGCGACTATTCAAAAATTTTATTCACCTTTTCAATTTCGTTACAAGCGGTCAAAGTGTGGTAACTCCAAATCATTTCTAAATTTTTTGCTGATCTTGGAAAAACTAAGTTAAAGCGTAAAAAAAATGTTTTTCTAAGAGTTAAAATTTTCTTCGGGTGAAATTTTTGGATTAAAAATTAAAATTTCTTATTATTAGAGCCATGTCTGTGGACTTCAATTTTTGTAAATTCCACTCCGTTGTTCCTTCCGGTATTCTACTGCCGTTGTTTTATGATTAGAGCGGATACATGTTACTATATTTTTGCATCGATTCGAATTTTTATTTATCTATTTATTTTTATTTTGTTGTTGTTATTGTTGTTGTTGTTGTTGTTGTTGGAGTAGGTAGATCGTAGAAAAATCATCGATGAATACTTCAATTCTTACTTACCATTGGACCGATGCCACTGCTGGTGGACCAGAGGTCCCCGAGGGTATTCACCAGTCCAAAAGTCAGACTTGTCTGGCACGAAAATTTACCTAGCGATTTATGGAAATTAACCGTTTTATCAAAATTCTAACCCTTTAGAAATACTACGGCTTCATTCCGTGTATGGCACTCGGTGGATGTCCTTAGTACTGGATTTGGCTTCCTATTTCGATATTTTTGGTAATGAGTACTTCTTTGTTTACAATTTAATGATTATGGCTTTCCATATTGTTTGATTTTAATGCTGCTGATGATAGGTCACTCCTTGAAACACGTGTACAGCATAACTAAATTTACTGTTCATTTTTGCAACTTTGGTATTTTGGTATTTTCAAAGTAATATTTCAAGTTTGTGTGTTAAATTTCTGGTACTGCAATAGGAAAAAAAAGTAGAGCTAACCTTCTCGATCCACAACTTTAATACATCAATCATTATTCAATTAAAGCATAATCTGGACGATATATTTGATAATTATAATTTTAAAAAAATCCTTATTTAATCTGCCTCGTACAAAGTTGGTCTTGATGGGGTTTTTAGCGAAACGGGATCGTTACAAAAAAGTGTCCGTGAAAACGTGGAAGGGTTTTGTGCGTGAAGCTTGAAACGCGGGAAAAAATCCCCGTGAAACGGGAAAAGGGAGATTGTTTAAGAGTCTTTGTAAAATATTTTCCCGCTCGTGAAAAGGGAAAATTGAAAATATTGCCGGGATTTCGGGGAAGGGACCTTATTGGTAAGCATTTAACGACAACTACCTACAAAAAAAAACTGTTATCACACTTGACATAAATGGAACTTTGTCTGTAGTGTGATACCTAAAAGAAACAAATAACCTATTTAGGTTTATTTACATAAATACGGCTTTTCATAATGTGTCATTAGCAATTCAAATTGATATGATTTCCCCAATCCGTCAATAGATATGTTACAAACTTTTATAAATCTAAGTCTATATATTGTTTAATGCCATAAGCATGCCTTTGAACGACACATATTTGTATATGGTATTATTTTCACGGGGTAATGGAGTGAAACTGCGGAGTTTCCACTATATTCATGTCAAACAACGGAGTTAGATGTTCATACATTCTAAAGCTGCTACTTTCAATTTTATAACATTGACAAAACATCACAGATGAAAATAGACAGTAAATCTCATTTAAAGCATGCATTTTGATTGTTGAAATTCCAAAAATTGAGCTTTGTTAAATAATGTTGGATATGTGTTATTTTGGTTTGTAGGATTGTTCGTATAAAAATGCCACGATATCAGCAATATATGTTAACATATATTTTGCTGCCGTTATTGTTACTAGTGTCACAGTAACGTAGGAATCATCATACCCAGATATAATATCTTCATATGCTTTGACATGGTGGGCAAATGATAGAATTTTGGGAAACTTGAAAACCAATTTATGAATTGCAAGTTTTCTTTACGAAAGTAATTACTCAGATAAGCATTGCTTATTAAGTAACGTAGGAATCATTTATTTCATCTGATGGTACATCTACACAACAAATGGTATTTCATCACATCTTTGTCATGGAAATGGTGGAAGTCCATACAAACTTTTCTTTCAAATGTAAATTCCTTGACATTTTTAACAATAATTTTTCCATTTGTGTCATTTGGTAACGTAGAAATTGGTCACGTAGGAATTTTTTTCAGAGTTAAGGAAGTATCATCAGAGATCGACTGTAGTCATTTCATAACCAAGTAGTGGTAATTCATAAGTGCTTTGTTTCTTATAAGTATCCAACATTTTAGTCCGATCCCTTCATGTAGTTTTGCTAGAACATAGGTAACGTAGGAACTTTTGTTATTTGGAACTTTAAAAACTACAGTGTTTATTAGTACAATACTTTTTTTATTGTTAAAGGCCAATCTTGATACATGATTTTTTATATCATATCGTTAGAGGACGTATCTTTTCAAGGTATAACTTATATTTTTGACTCCTAGGCCGCTTTTAAGTAGCAGTAACGTAGGAATCATGAAAAATCTTCACAAGTTTTCAATTTTTTTTTCATTTTTTTAATTAAAAAAGTACCATTCGAAACCATACAAAAAAACACCACAACTTTCAATAGATCGTGGTATTGTCCTTATTGTAGGTTCATTAAATCCAACGCTTTTCTTTTATTTATAAATATTTTTTTACAAAACGGTAACTTTTGTCAACCATAAATGCATGGTTTAAATGAGATTGACTGAAGATCGAAAAAGTGCGGACATGGCTAATGGAGACCAGACGAAATGTGGCGGGAGAAAGAAGAGTCAATAGAAAGTGAAAAGGGAAAAGAAGGGGAGACAAGGGTCGAGAAAGGAAGACCAGGAGAAATTGGGCGATAGAAAAGAAAGAGACGAAAGAAAGGGAAAAAGGAAAAAAAGAAACGGAGAAAGGAGAAAATGTTCATGAACGGTAGACGCGGAGAAAAGCAAGGGAGAAAGGAGAAAACTTTGTATAAGTTAATTTAGCTTGTTTCCGAAACCTATTATGATCTTTTGTATTTCAAATGTATAATGTGTATTTGTTTGTAATTACTTTAATAAATATGTTTAAACCAAAGGAGAAAACTGGCAGGAGAAAGAAGAAAGGTATCCATCTGTCAGTCCTTCATCCAAAGTATCGAAAAATAAGATTTTGATAATGAAATATTTATATATTTAAATAGCATTCCTCTGTATCATTGTAATAACAATATTTGACTACATGGTATAAACGTTTATATATCTTATTCTTTAAGGGTCCTGTTAACTGTATTTTCAGTATTTATTCATATTGAATATTTGTCATTTTTTTTTTACCTCACTTGGTATATTCATATTCAATTAGCCCTAGCTATCGTTTGAATATGCATAATTATCATGTTACAATAAAATTTCTGTAATAGATTGTGTTTCTTAACTTTTATTTTGTCACAAGCACGCTTAAACATCCGAATCAAATAGTGCCACAACACTAAAATCGAATGAAATTGTAAATGTTTGCACTTGAACTGTAGGTAATGTTTCTAGATTGTTGGAAGTATATGACCTATACTCTGGATATGGTAGCATTCTTTTTTGATTGGTTGGAATCATCGATTCGGACTTTTATTGTCACTTTTATTTATCTACTTGGGATATGCTAGCATTCAAAAATGAAGTTACTTCATATCATCTGAGGTAATGAGTTGATATTTATAAGGTACGAATGTTAGAACCTTTCAAATGGGCATTTAGCAAAATTACCGAAGAGAGTTGTCAAGAGCCAAAGTTTATGAGACAAAAAAAGACAAATCAGATGGAAACTACCGGAAATATTGTCGACCAGAAACAGAAGTTATAAATAACACTGTCAGTCTGCATTACCCTGAAAATAAGATCACAAAATTATGCACACGATTTGTCAGTTAAAATGTGATAAAATTTACCAGATTCTTCCAAAGTTAATGAACGGTCATCGCGATAAAGGTGAATTTGACGCTAAGTACCAGTTAATTTATCTCTCAATTTATCAAAATAAACAAATAAGATATTGGAAAAAAATTAACACCGGACATCTGCAAATACATTACAAGCAACGGAATGACGCTTTTATTGTTGTTCTTCATTTTTGTAGTCACCGAAGGGCCTTGAGTTCTGCTCACACCTCATAGTAATTTCAATGTATTTAATCTCAAAATTAGGTAAGTCAGCCAAACAAGAACGGTCAAGTCGGAAAAGAAAGCAAGAAATCGTGGAAAAGGCAAATACAGATACTAGGTGGTAATAGGCATAGTATGTTGGCCTATTTGCTTTTTCAAATTTGGTTGTATTTTGAAGTTATAAAACGCATTTTTTTACGTTTGGGCATTTTTTCTAGTTGGTATTGGTTTCATTGCATTTTTATTTAGCCAGTCATTGGATATATTCTATTTTCTTTTCCTATTGACGTCGAATGGTTGTCACACTCTACTTCAACCTAATCTGACATTGTTAGAGGGTTTTTGTCTCATTATATTAGAAATATTCTTCGAACTTGCAATTATCAGAATCTCATCTTTAAAAGTTAAGGTGGATTGGTGGTATTCCGCCATTTTCTTTTCATGTTTCATCCTTTGATAGGTATTTTCCATTAAAGAAATATACAAACGTTTTAAAATTTGGACAAATCTTTAAAATATTTCGCTTAAAACTCAAATAATGGACCCATTTCTCTAAGTTTAGCATTCATTTTAGACGAGAAATTCGGAATAGTATTTATACTGTAAAATTCTTTGAAATGAAAATTTAAACAAGGGAGGTAATTTCAAAAAAATATTTTACAAAGAAATCACTATGAAAATTTTGATTTTGTTAAATAATTACATGATAAGGTCCGTGACCCCCATTTTTCATTTTGTTTTTATAAAGTTCAATACAGGGGCTAGCAACATTTAAAATTAATCAAAATTCTCATGGATGTAACTTGAAAAAAAAATTAAAAAATTATAATTTTCCTTAACATTTCAACTAAAAATTCCCTATTTTCGGTTCAAGATTGTGGGCTTATATGGTCCGTAACCCCCAATTTTTATTTTATTTTTTTGACGCCCAATTTTGAAGTTTTATTTTGCAAACTATTAAAAAATTCTGATGGATTTCGCTCAGTCCCCCGAACCACCTTAAGCAGTGAAAAGATATGATTACATTTTAATATGTATAGGTACAAGTCCTTGATAATTATAAGATTATAATATATCTAAAAAAACTTTTGTTTAAAATATTCAAAAAATACAAAGTGAACAAAAATGAGTTTGATTATATCTCATAGAAAGTTCAAGACAGCCTGCTAACACCGTTTTGTGCGGAATTGATTGCTCAATGTCGAACGGCACTTATATCTAAGTAACACAAAAGTCCTCATCAACTGAGTTACTCATGTAGTCACTGAACGTAACATACATAACTTTTTTTTCTCTTTATGAGCATTAAGGGAGTATGAGCGTCAGATATCAGATGTATTCGATATCCTTGGGTTTTATCCACTCAAACAGGGTTAATTTGTTGCACATGGGTCATATTGTCCTCGTCATAGGTCACTTTTACATGCATAAAATAGACAATATGCAAAATTTTATCAATTTCCAATTATATTTTCATATATTTTAACACATATAAACAGCTAATGGAAAATGAAGGAAACTCTAGAGAGAACTGTTTCCCGCCAAAATTTTGACGTCTTATATCTCAAAATTTCTTACATGGGTTTTCAAAATTTTTTGCTCATGTTGTTCTGTTAGGAAAAGTCTTTAAAACAAAAGGTCAGAATTTTAATTCTAATTACAAAATTTCTGACACTCGTACTGCCTGAAAAATTACTATTAGATGATTCTTTTAATTAACGATATAAGGAATGTATATATATTTGCATCACACTAATAAAATATTAGACTCGAAAAATTATTATTAGATATGCTGCAAAGGATGAGCCTATTGTAATGCGTGTTACTTATTTCTCTTTTATTTTGAGTCATAATTAATAATATGCTTCAGATAGTATCTGACCGGTCATACACTTTTTGAGTAACACTGTGTGTTTGGATTTCTATTAGTCGTCCTAAGAACAAACTTGAACGAACGAAATCCAATATATCCTGGGTATTTATTTGTGCACTGGCTTTGAAAGCTTGGAAAACCAACTACACCGATAAAATCAAAATTGTTATGAATTTTTTGGTAGCATGACACGTTGAATGAGACTATCTTGAATAAAAAAAACCAACATTTTAATGTGTGTATTAGTAGCACTATAAAAGTTGTCAGTCACTTAAGTTGGAAATTAATTAAACTTTACCTCATGCATTTGCGTATTTCGGGGATTCCTGTGGTTGATCGGATTTGGAACCCCTTGTAGATTAAATAACATCTTGTGTAGATATTAGGCAAGAGTTGACAAATATGGTTTATCCTGGAATCTCCGATTTTCTTGAAACTTTCACACCACTTTGATCCGCTAGTACAAATTCCAAAAAAAAGAAAATCGGCTAAAGTTTATCTCAAGTTATTCAATATAATATTGTCTCAGGTATTTATAGTTGGTGTCTCAGGTATTTATAGTTGGTTGCACGAACTTTATATACGAGTTCTATTATAAACTTGCCAACCACTAAATTATTGATTTTTGGTAAAACTGCTGCAAGCCCCTGAGGTACTCAGCAACCCATGCACAGTCGATACTTTGGTGCTGACCTGAAAACAGATTTTATTTTGAAACCTGCAATATTTAAATTTTACCGAAATTTGTTTAAAACTAAGGAGTATCTCCATTATACATGTATATAGCTCTGTCCTTAGTAAAATTTTGGCTTTTCTATTCTCTATCAGATTTATAATTACATGTATCTCGGTTTATGGACGTCCAAATGTTTTGATTTTATCTGCACTGAAGGATTTGTGTCGTCGAAATGCGCATATGCAGTAACTAAATTAACAATAACTTCGGTATATACTGTGCCGTTGCCTCTGCTGGTGGACTGTAAGTCCCTGAGGGTACTCACAAATTCAGTACTCCATCAGTACTCCATCGGAGTACTTCAGTGCTGATCTGCAAAAACGGATTTAATTTATTTATCAAAAAAGCTATAACAAATAGAGGTCAACTTTAATTGAAATATATTAAGCCTAAGATCTACCCAGCTAGAAATTCTGAAGAAAATTTTAATACCTTTATAGGAATTATTTTCTTTTATTGGTCATTTTTGGGAATTAAGATTATACATTTTTTCTTTTATTTAGAAATTGGATTTAAGATAGGTGATACGTTGTTCAGTATGTCGAGGACTACACTTTATCAAAGATGGCCACCAGCAGTGAATAAAGTTAAATATTGAACCTTTTTGGAAAACACTTCAATTTGAAAGACCTTCCTCTCTGAAACTGCTTGGCTGATTGGAGTCAAACTTAGCCACAATAGTCCCTGGGTGATTCTATTTAAAAATGTGTCTGACAAGTCTGCAATCGAAGATAACCACCAGCGATGAACTTAATTTAATAATGCATCGTATGGGAAAACACGTTTAAAGATCATGCACACTGACACTATTTTGCTAATAGGAACCAAACCTAAAATATGTTTTAAGTCAATACATGTAATATATTTCTGTGCTAATCATTGACAGTGTTTCGACTGAAACCTAGGGGGAAGCAGTCCGCTTCGAATGTGAAATTAGCCAAATTTCCATAAAAGAATTGAAATCAACCATATCCGCCTATTCCTTTATTATCATTTTAGTTTTGGCTTTTGTTGTTTTTGCCTATTTTATCCCTTGCCCTAACGATCGAGACAAAATATTTGCAAAAACAACATTTACCTGCATTTCATTGAATGATATATATATATATATCCGTGTTATTAAATGTTCTCTGGCTTCCTCTAATTGAATTAGAGTTGGCAAACAGCTGTGTGATTAAGAAAATACCACTTTCGCCTACATAATTACATAAGTCACAGTGATAACGAATAAAAAAAACTAAGGTTTATAAAGACATAAAAGAGTACAGGACTCAGTAAAGAACTTCGTGGAATGCTTTTATAAATTTTAATATTTGACTAATATTTTCAACAAGTCAACACATTTAGTAACTATTCATGATAATTGACTAAGTTTTAAGAAAAAAAAAGATCACAGGAAAGACAATCGCATGTCTTCTTATAGTTCATAAATATGGCCTTAAGATATCTGTTATCATCCAGTTTTTCATGATGTATAATAATGTTTATTGAAACCAAAGCCAAAGCCAAATTCTGCCAAAATTTATCAAAAAAATTAGGAAATTGATCCGAGAGTTTGCTTTCTAAGGCTGTCTCAAAATTCTTTTTTTTAATGGTCAAAACGCTTGCGGGTCAATTTGCATTTCTACTATATTTGATTGATTGAAGCAACTTGTATCATTGTAAGTGAGCCTGGAAAGACAGAGCTGGGCATTGACAGATTTATGTGGTCTGTAATAGGTTTCAAGATGACATTTTATGAAATAACCCTGTGGCCTGTAAGTACTTATTTTGATTATTCGCTTTAAAACATTTTTTTTTTTCATTTAAAGTTTTAAAAATAAGCTATTTAATATTAATAATTCAAGAAACATATAATTACAGCATTAATTTAAATTAGGTGTCTCTGATAATTTTTAAAAAAAATCATATAAAATATTTTGAATGGTGTACCTCAATGCTCCATAGTGGTCCCGTCATGCTCAATATTTTTCTAAACGATATTTTCAATTTTGTAAACCAATCTACCTTGTACAAATACGCTGATGGTAATACTGTTTCGTATGCAGATGATAATCCAACTACTCTAAAACAAGCACTGGAAAATGACAGTAAGTCACTTATTAACTGGTTTTATATCAATAAATGAAAGCTTCAGGCCATATATAGCTCCGGGTAAAAAGACCAACGATCTAAATTTAAATTTTGATTTAGGAGGTAAATAATTGAATGTGAAAAACTTGGTATTATTATTGATTTTATGTGAGAATTTAATAGTCAAATAACAAATATGTGTAGAAAAGCTGCCAGACAACTGAATGTTCTCAAGCGCATCATTTAAACTTACAATTTTTTACTCGTTTATATTGTCTAATTCCAGTTTTTGTCCACTTACTTGGCACTTTTGCTCAGAGGGGAATACAGCAAAAATTGAGAAAATCCAAGAAAGAGCACCTGGGTTTATTTATAATGATGAAAATTCAAGCCATGACAAAATATTAGAGAAATCTTTGCTGTCATCCTAAAAAATTAGACGCCTAGCTGAGAACATTGGCTTTGGAAACATTTAACATATGAGTAAATATAGTCCTGTTTTTTACAAGATCTCGTATCAAAGAAAAATTATGTTTATAACTTCAGGTATACCAATTTGATGTTGACGATCAAACTACCAGGTAAGGTCTCCAATCATTTAGATATTCAGCCCCTAAGATTTGGAATAGTCTTCCAGATGAGTTGAGGAATAAATCAAATCACAATTCAATGTGATGTTTGTATGCATGCTTAAGTATGTGCTGCTTTATGTGCTTGGTTAGTAACATTGTTTTTAAAGTGTTGTAAGAATTGGCACTTACCTAATCCTTAGAATGCGTGTATGTCCCGCTGGTCGACGGCTGTAGATTTAGTACTTCTTCATCATTTGCTTGTTCGACCAGAAAGAGGCTAGGGCACATGTGGAACTCCCTGATTTGGGGTTTTTGGGTCTTACCAATAACTGGAAATACCACCGGATACTACACTCCCCCAGTTTTATTGTTTTAGGCCCCCGCCAGGCAGAGGTCCATCAAATGGGGACCTCATTCCTAATGCCTAATTCCCATGAAAAGGAAGGGTATTTTTCCACCAATTGAATAGATCTTCCGTGGGTTTGTTTCACTACTTTGAGGGGGTATAAATCAGTCAACGCCAACCAAGGAGCATGGTCACTATGTGTATCATGTCAATATCTGGAATGCAGAGGCTTTGAACAACTGGTACCACTTGCCATACAAAAAGGGCAAGTAGCCAATAAAACCCCACAGGCCATTGTCTGTCCATGTAAATTCAAAACTGACAACCAAAGGTTCACCATAACTTCAAAACGGGTCAATACATGGATTGCACATCTTTTCCATTCCGGATTTGACTCTTCATTTCGACGAGGTCATCTGGGGTCAACCGAAGGAAAAATGACGTAATCCCACGTTGGAGCAAGGGAAAGATATTTTCTACCAACGAATCTTACGTTGTTATTCAACATATAGGTAAAAAATCGTTTTCAACCGACAAAGAAATCCACGAGGAACATTTCCAACCCGCAAAAAACGAAACTTGAATGGAAATGAAGAAATTACTATCTTCGTCTATCAGCGTCTTGGAACCACTTTTGTACCAGATTACTCCTTGTTTTGGTAAAATAATGAGCGATCCCGCAAATGCGCAATCGGTGTATTCAACGTGAAAACTCCAAACAAATTCAAAAACTATTTACATATATACATTCCCTCCCCCTGATATATTTCCAAAAAAAGGCTTAAGCTGGCAGGTCTGGTGTCTGGCCTAAACTCTAACCACAGTGATTGCACTTGGTCTGAAGGCCAAAAACTCCCAGCACACACAGCTCTGCCCCTTCCAAATAACTGGACAACCGATCTTTCAAGGGGGATAGAGATTGCAGAAGGGCCACAGAATGGCCCAGGCCTGATCTCTCTAACTTCTGAACTGTGTCACAGCCACCAGCTTTTA
>MJUU01021387.1:114543-134178 GCA_002080025.1 Modiolus philippinarum
AACAGATAGAGGTTAAGTTTAAATTGCAGAAATGTTCAGCATGTTAAGATCTACCCACATGGATATTTCGACATGTTAAGGACTATATTTTATTGAACACGTTCAAGTTTTCAGACCTTTTCCAAGATGGCCGCCAGAAGGGAACTTAGTTTACTATTTGACCTAATGGGAAAATTCAAGCAAAGAACTTCTTCTTGAGAACCATCAAATGGATTTGAACCAAACT
The DNA here is from genome assembly GCA_002080025.1 of Modiolus philippinarum. NCBI lineage: Eukaryota > Metazoa > Mollusca > Bivalvia > Mytilida > Modiolidae > Modiolus > Modiolus philippinarum. The sequence goes on from MJUU01021387.1 coordinate 114,770, forward strand.
TGGCATGAATGTTGCTGATGAGGTGCTGACCAAGTGTTGTTACTTTGGTGCCGATCCTTCATCCAACATGGCCGCCAGCCGGGATCTTAATTTCAACAGTGGACCCTATCGGAAAATGCATACAAAGAACTTCTTGAGAACAAATGAATGGATTTGAACCAAACTTGGCATGAATGATGCTTATGAGATGCTGACCAAGTGTTACTACTTTGATGCTGATCCGTCATCCAACATGGCCACCAACTGGGAACAAAATCTAAACATTGGACCCAATTGTATAATGCATACAAAGAACTTCTTTTTAAGACAAAATGTAAGAACCACTGAATTGCTTTAACCCATACTTGGCATTGATAATGCTTATGACATGCTGACTAAGTATTTTTACTTAGGTGCCAATCCGTCATCGTATATGACCCACAGCATTGGACCCTATGGGAAATGCGCACAAAGATCCTCTAGAGAACTGATGAATGGATTTAAATCAAACATGGCATGAATGATGCCTGTCAGGTGCTGACCAAGTGTCACCAGCTGTGAACTTAATTTAATAGAAGATCCTCTTCTAGAGAACTGCTGAATAGATTAAAACCAAAGTTTGCATACATGATGCTTATGAGAAGCTGACCAAGTGTTGTTTCTTTGGTGCTGATCCATCATCCATTATAGCCTCCAGCAATGAATTGGACCCTAAGGGGAAATGCATACAAAGATATAATAGAAAACCACTGAATGGATTCAATTTAAACATTGCATAAATGAAACTTGTGAGATTTTGACCAAGTTTTTTACTTTGGTGCTGATCCGTCCTCCGAAATGGCCACCAGTGGCAAAACTTAGTTTAACATAGGACTCAATCGGAAATGCGTAAAAAGATCTTCTGCTCTGAAACTGCTTTAACAATTTCAGTAGAATTTTGATATGATAGTCCTTAGATGACCCTCTTCAAAGTTTTGTGTTAAATAGCTGCCAGCAGGGAACGTAGATTAACATAGACCCTCAAAGTTTGGAAACTGCATTCAAAAATCTTCTCTGAAACTGCTTGAACAATTTTAATTCAATTTTATAAAAAGCTTCTGATTTTTATGTACATACACCATCAAAGATGGACCATCAATTTGGAATTATAGCATGCATAGGACCCAGGTGAGCAATACAGGCTCTTGAGAGCCTCTTGTAATTCATTGCATTTTTTTATGTTTTTAAGTATAAGGCCCAACCGTCTTTTACACTCACTTCAGAGACGTATAAATATATATGTCTCTGTTCATTCTTATTAATCTTATTGTCTTTTTGTTGTGTATTCCCTTACTGTTTTTTTTTCTTCACTTTTGAGACATTCTAATGTATTAATTGTTTGTATAATATTAACCCTTGACTATTTGTTACATGTAACTACTGTTGTGGCTCTCGTACAGATGTTTATTAAGTCACCGTCACATCCCGTTATCTCAAAATGCAATTAACATTTACCTGTAGCAAACCTGTAAAGGTGAGCGTCGTGAAAAGTATGTTGGATTGTACCCTTGGGTTGTATTAACATCATACCCAAAAGATTTGACCCAGACTTTCTCTAAACCAAAGTTATAGCATTTTTTCTGCAACCCTCTGGTTATATTCTATGTTAAAAATAGCCCTCGATAGCCGCTTATTTTTAATCAGGGGAGGTAACTCCGGAAACTCGAAATGGGTCATTTTATTTATTCAGGTTTCATCATCAAAATAATGATAAAATTTGCATCAACAATGAAAGGATATGGCCCATTCAAAAAGATGTTCTTATCCAAAAACATTTAGGAAACGGGTAATGTCGTGACTGTACAGCTCACATGGATGAACACAAAATTCTGTTTTTTTGGGGTGGATCATTGCAATGTGGACTGATGAGCACATTCTGTGTAGCAAGGTGGAGAATTGCGGACATCCACCTGAATTACGTGACCCAGCATAGACAAATTTTAAAAAATGGAATCCTCAAGGAACCATCGTGTCCACATGGAAGTATTTTTACATGTACATGTACATGATGTACATACTAGTATGTTTGATTTCATTCCAAACATACAAATCAAGGAATATTTATATCATTCGAATTCTGTAGTCTTTATCTATCCTCATTCCTGAGACTAAAATATATTACATGTAGTCCCAATGGTATGGAAGTTCATGTACATTAACTAAATGCATGTTAACATTCAACATTTCTAGATGTGTATTTGTTGTTAAATACATGCTTGAATTGTTGATTGAGCACCTGTACAAATGTACCTAATTTGTATTCATATTACCTGACATATTGATTTTTTTTCATTGGTTGTTTTCAATTCTATTGTTAGAAAATTTCCTATCAATATATAATCTAATGGCTTTGAAAAGCACTCATGCTTCAATGGGCTATATATCCAGGCTTTGTTTTAATTTCCTTCAGAATAATTTTAAGCCTCTTATTATAAAGATTGGATATACAACATGTACATGTACAAGGAATTTTGAAATTTTGACAGAATATTTTAATTTTTTTGATACAAAGTTATACAGCCAAGAATGCTGACAAGTGACAATTAAGCAACCATGACACCGATGTATTCTTGTTGTTGGCAATGAGTAATCCATTTTAATTTCCATCAGTGCAAATTTCTTTTTGAAAATATGTGAAAGAACAGTGATTTGACAAAATATGCATGCCTTTTTCTCACGGCAATGAGACAAACAAATAATTTGAAGCTTGTAAATATCGGAATTATGAAATAACTATGACCATTTGAGAACCCTTGTTGGCAGAGAAAATCTTAACTTCAACTTGCCAAACTTCCTGAATAAAAATTTGAAAAATAAATTAATAATTTGATGACTTTAAGCTAATTCCTTTTTTAATTATACCTTTGTTCACAAGAAAATGATTTTTAAATGTTGTCCTGCGATGATTCCGTGTTCATCTAACTTCAACACAATGTTGCGAGGGGTCCACATGGGTGAATATTTTGCCCACTTTCTCAACTAGTTGTCCTTGTTCAAAATCACGGGGAATTCCATGTTAAGCAAAATTTGTCCAAAATTTGCGTTTTCCATCTCTTGGCTGTATAGTGCAGTTCAACTTTGAAGCAAATGCCATCATTCAATGTCATTTAACATACATGAAAATGATGCCTTTTTTTCATTCAGGTTATTTTGACTGCCTATGTCAGCCATGTCCCAGGTGCATGATACAGGCTCTGAAGAGTTTCTTGTTTAATCAATTAATATGTGTAACTAAAAGTCAGTAAAAGATAATGATATAAAGTTGTCGACCCTTGTTATTTTTGTGTATTACCTGTAATTACATGTGATTTTATTGAAAATTGGCACCTATAATACATATTATGATATAACTAACAAAAATAATGTTACATTTATTGTTCGAGGTATGGTCTGACCAAATAATTCATTTACCTTCATTATTCAGTCATTAATTTTATTTTTTGTAGTCATGGTAGTGGGAATTATGGGTTACATTCATTTTTTCTTCTTAACATATCTTCATATTCATGTACATGGTCTAGAGATTTCCATTGAATGTATTTTATTTTGATATGTACATGTATATTTTTCAGAATGAAAGGCAGCTGAGCTTAAAGTTAGCTACATTTGACTCAATAATCTCATCCTAAGGTGAAGGAGATACAGAAAGAGGTAATTTACATGCAAAATGTCGGAAGAATGGGGCAAGTCATATTCAGAGGGAATGGTTGATGTAAAAAAAGAACCGGAGGATACTTTACCTAACACCTCAGTTTCATATGGAGAGGGAATGGCTGAAGTTAAACTGGAACCGCAGGATACCAGTACATCAATGCCAGAAGTTGACGAACCAGACACTGACATGAGGCATATTGAAACAGTTCACATTAAAATGGAAGGTGAAGACCTTTATCCATGCATGTTTGTTAGAAATACGTCTGAACACTTGGTCAGCACCCAGAATCAGCTTGTGCCACCCTTTAGCAAATACAAAGGTCAGACCAAGAAGGACCATAATAACCCAGAAAAAACAATACCTAGTGACATAGAAACATTACGTAACAGTTACCAAGATTATGAGGAGGAAACAACACACAAAGAAAAGAGGCAACGAAAACGAAGAAGTAAAAAATTGAATGCGAACAATTTAACATATTATGATGATGTAGTTGATCCTGATAATACTATACAGACAGAGGATGACAGGGTGTCCGATGAAGATTGGACTCCTGATAATGGAGAACCCTCAACATGTTCAAGTAAGAATTTTAACTTAAAAATTTTACTGAATAAATCTTAAATACATCATTTTTACATGATAGCAGAAAATGTTTGACCATTGTCGATTACACACAAAGAGAGTGAATGTATGCCCAAACCTCCATTTAGATTACAACCTTGGAAAATAAAATCTCAGTTATCTTTGAAATGGTTCATCAATATCAATAAGACTTACTTATTTGACTTAACAGTCAAACCTGTCTATAACGGGCAGCAGAAGGAAAAGAGTATACTACTGTTTATAGACAGCTGGCCTAAAGATGTTAATTGTTTTGCAGGAAAATGAAATTCACAAAATGATTTAAATATTTACAATGAAGTGAAATTTCATTTTCAGAATAATTTTTTTTATGTATAATAAGATTATGTTTTGAGGATTAAAAAATCATAATTTTTCAAGTGTAATCAGTAATTGAGTACATATGACATGTATGATAACTGGTAATCATAAAATTCAATGATTACCGATTCCATGTTATTACTGAGGAAAATGTAATCGATTACAATCAATTATGATTACTGATTATGATTACCCCATCCCTGGTACATGTACATTTATTTATATACATTGTAGGAAATCGGTTCAGGGGAGCCCATACTGCCCATTATGAACAGGTCCCTGCTTTATAGAGATGCCCGTTAATTCAGGTTTTACTGTAGTTAGATTGAGGTCAACTTTTTAATTGAACAACTATAAAGTAGGAATTTGAACAAATCTGAATATAGTGTGAAAAAGACTTTGAAATTTAAGGACATTATCAACATAGTAATGTCCCTTGATCAACAAAATGGTAACTTGTACATGTCATACAGATGGTATAAGTTATTTTAAAAAAGTCAGTTACTCATTTAAATGATTTTGATGATAACTTAAATTTGAGTTCCACCTTTCACTGATCTTAAGGCCCCTTGTTTGCACCAAGACCATGCCCAATATTGAAAATCCAAAAGCTTATTGGGCATCTACAATTTTTTATGCAACAATTCTACACTAAAATTAAATTCCTTAATAAAATAATGTAGAAGATCTAGAACTTAATCAGTGACAGACAGACAGACAAACAGAGGCAACCATAATATCCCCAAACTTTCATTTGAAACAGAACTGGTTTTTGATACAGCAAAACACTGAAATCTTCAAACTCTTTACAAATGTGCCTTGGATTTTAAAATTGGGAAATCTTAATCATGTTATATGCACATATTAAAGAAATAGCCTTTTTGCCATTAAAACTGGCAATGGGTTCCTTTTTGACCCATATTTAGTGAGAAGAAAATCGCTGTATATAAACATGATAAATGCAGTTTAATTAATACTGTTTTTAGGAAAATGGATGACACGATAGTATTAGTATTTAATTTCAAATAATTCTTTTGATTGTAATATCCAAAGGGAGATACAGTAACTGTAAATTGTAAAATTATTTTAAATGGAGATGTGAAGTTATTAGACATGGTAGACAATCAATACATACATGTATTAATAATGCAAATGAATTAATATTTTATTGGTTTAGCATGTTTAGGGTCCAACATCTCTAAAAACTACTGAGGAAGTTGACACAACAGTCCTTTGTTGTCCACAAGAAAAGAACCAACTCAATCTAATTAAAATTTTATATATAAATTGTTCCTTAAATACTCACAACCATGCAGTGGTCAGTGAAAGGAACAATTCATAGATCAACTAGTTTTTCTGCTTTCCACCTAAAACTAGATTTCGCCAGCTGGGAACATTGTTTAAATATTTTACGAAAGGATATGGAGTAAATGAACATGAGACCATAACACATATGTTCACTCAAACTGCAATATTTTTAATGAGCTGTATGGCCATTTCGGAAATTTATTTCTCATCAGCAGCACTAGAACCCAAACAAAGGAAATCCATAATTTCAAAAAATGTTTAAAATGCATAAAACCAAACGAAATCCGAATAACCAGTAATATCAAATATAGCTAAGGACAAAACTACGAGTTTAAGTTTACATGTATCATTGGACCCAGTAGAAGACTAAACTAAATATAAAGCCTAAGACCTTTGGAATTAAACTTTGCCACAATAGTCTTTGTTTGGTTCTTTATAAATGGTTGCTTTGGCTATGGTGTTCCCCTACAGCCAGGAATATCTTTTGCCATCAGTTTGCATCTGTCGATCGTCCTTCTCTTGTCTTAAACTTTTCAGTCAGAGGTCTTCTCCCTTGAAAATATATGACCAATTCCAGTTGCAGCAAAACTTGGCTACAATAGTTCTTAAAATGGCCACTTCTCATAATTAATGTGCCCGACAAATTAGCATCACATCCAAGATGGTCGCCACTGATAAACTTAGTTTAACATTGTACCCTTTTGGAAAGCATCCAAGGCTGCTCAGTCAGGGATTTGTTCAGCCTTTGTTACTATCATCCCTTCAGAAATTTTATGGCTATCACCATGACATCATTGACAGATATGACATGTCTGTGTCCCAAATGGAAACGGACATTTTCAGCTAGATTTCATGTCTTCATGGATTTGACTCAACCCTGGATTGACTCACTGATAGTGTGACAGGTGCAGCTAGCGGAGCAGGACATGCTTACCCTTCTGGAGCACCTGCTGTCCTCGTTTTCATGGGAGTTCACACTATTAGTGCCTTAGTTCTGAATGTTATCTTTTTATTTCTGTGCATTGTAGCTGTCTGCCATCTTTGTTTTGTCTTGGTTTTTATCTGTTGCTATTTTTGCCATGTCTTTGGACTTTGATTTTGTTAGTCATCGCTTCCCTTGTTCCTTCGGTATTCTACTACCCTTGTTTCAAGGATGTTTTCTTGAAACACAACAAAGCCAACTAAATGCAAACTTTGTCACAATTGTCAATGGGTGGTCTTTTTCAAAAATGTTATTAGTAATTCTGCACCTCATCCAAGATACACACCTGTTAAATTAATAGGAGTGTAGTTTAATATTGAACTCAATTTGAAAATTTTCTGAAATTGCTTGGACAATTGGATCTAAACTTGTTTACAGTTATCAATTGTTGGTATTCTTTAAGAAATGTCACAGGAAGTTTCCAACTCATCTGTTTAACATTGGTCATTATATTCAAAGCTCTTTTTCTGTGAAACCACATGGTCATTTAAAACATTTGAAACCTCCTGTATAGATTACACAGTTTATAAGGTAAAGGGATTAACACCAGTCCAGAATTTATGTTATTTTTACATTACTTTGTCAAATAGAACACTCTTGTATTGCTAAAGCCCTTTTACAGTACAGAAAGAGACATACCATAACAAATCACTTGGGGAGACATAAATTTTAATTCTTTAGACATAAAATCATAGACTTACTATCACTGTGATAGACGTAAAAAGCAATAAAACAGAGTGGCGAGGATTAAATTTTATTACCTGTTTTACCTGTAATTCCTTTGAAGTCTACCTGCTTAATTAGATTTTTACCTGTAAAACAGGAAATGTCCTGACAAAACTTGGGTTTTATTGCCCCAATCAAAAAATTTTAAAGGTAAAAATTAATCCCAATCACTTTCCTAGACATCCCCACTATCACAGTGATTAGTTATGGTATGTCTCTTTCTGTACTGTACATGTACATGTAATAGAAAGTCATTAAGACATTTCATAAAAGTCAATGAACACAATACCTCCTTTCCAATTAGTCTGGTTTAAAATTTATATCCACCGTAAGTTAGTCTCTTTATTTTGTCTTAATGTACCCATATGTTTATTTTCTATGTTTCAGATGTACGTAAGAATGATAATGATGAAGAAGATGATAATGATTCTGGTCGTAATTCTAAAGCAAAGAAAGAATGCAAAGTTTGTCACAACTTATATAGCCCTAAGTATATAAGTGTTCATATGAGAATGCATAAAGATAAAAAACTGGAGTGTCCTCATTGTGATAAAACTTTTACCTTTCCAAATCTTTTGAAAAGTCATATAAAGCTACACACTGGAGAACTGCCGTATCCATGCACTGTATGCAGTAAAGCATTCAGAAGAGCTGATATGCTGAATACGCACATGATCCAACACACGGGAAACGCACCTTATAAATGTAAAATTTGTGGAAAAGGTTTTAGTAATAACAGTAAGTTGACCAGACATATGTTCATCCATTCAGATGAAAGGCCATTCAAATGTTCAGAGTGTGGTCAAGGGTTTAATCAAAGTGCTCGCCTGAAAGAACACATGGTCAAACATACCGGTATTCGTGCATTTGGATGCGATATATGTGGAAAGACATTTGGGGTTAAAAGTACATTAACTAAACATCTTAAAATACATAAAGGGGACAAGAATTATGTCTGCAGCACATGTGGGAAAGCATTCATAACCAGTTACAACCTCAAAACCCATGAACAAACTCATAGCAGTGAAAAACCACACGAATGTGAAGTGTGTGGTAAAGGGTTTACTGGGAAGAATAGACTTAAGGAACATATGATTATACATTCAAATAATTCAAAATATAAATGTACAGAATGTGGAAAGGGGTTTACAACATCATATAAGTTGAAACGCCATTCTGTTACACATACTGGTCTTAAACCGTACATGTGTCACATTTGTGGAAATAGCTTTACCCAAAATTCTCACCTAAAGGATCATATGAAAATACATACAAGGGAGTACAAATTTTATTGTAGTGTGTGTCAAAGGGGATTTGAGAAAGAGCAGAGATGGAAATCACACGAGGCTAGACATCTTTATAAGCAAATTTATAAGTGTAAAAAATGTCCACAATTGTTTATTTCTTATAATGAAAGAAAAAAGCATTACGATACTGAACATCCCCCAGAAGACCCCCCTGTAAAACCGCCTGAAAAGATGTTAGGCTGCAATGTATGTAAGAAGATGTTCCATAAACAACACCAATTAAAGGCTCATATGAGGAAACACACAGGAGAGAAACCGTTTTTGTGCTACAAATGTGGAAAACGATTTTCTCAAAAGGGCAGTTACTGTATGCACGTGAGAATACATACAAATCGGAGATCATATAAATGCACAATATGTGGAAAGGGGTTCAACTTTCAGCATATTTTGAACCAGCACAAACTATCCCATACAGATATTAAGATAACAGGAATGCGATGTTCTGTGTGTAGTAAATTGTTTCGGAACAGTTACTGTTTAAAATTTCACATGAGATTTCATAGTGGAGAAAAACTCATGTACTGTGATGTGTGTCAAAAGCCTTTTAACTTAAAATCACATCTCGAGAGACATAAGCGCTCACATACAGGAGAGCGCCCTTATAAATGTGAAATTTGTCATAAATCTTTCAAGCAGAATTCCTATCTTCAAGATCACATAAGAAAACATAATAAGGACTTTTCTGTTAATTGCAATATTTGCGGAAAGGGTTGTATAAGAGAACGTCATTTAAAAGAACATATGAAGTCACATACCAAAGACTCAATAGAGATACAGACCATTGTTTAAAGTATTATTGAAGAATTTGAAAAGGGGGGGGGGTCCAATTGGAAGTGAAAGAAAATCTCACCGAGTGGAGAGATGTGCAAAAATTTTTGCGAATATTTCTTAGAAAATATCAGGCTATTCTTTAAAAAATCCATTATAGGGCAAAAATGGGGTTCCAACACGATTGTGCAAAAAAGGGGGTTCCTCCCCCTTAACTCCCCCCTCCTTGGATCTGCCAGTGAGCTTAATCATGTCACAACAACAATTCACGATAAAATAGTAGTTAAAAAACATCTTTCAAACATGATTATTTGTTATGTTCAATTTTTTGTTTTAAATGTCGTACCCTATTAATGGTTATTTTTGGGGATTCTTAATCTTTTCCTTTTATATGCTATTATCTTTAAATTGCAAAAATTGTACATTACGAAATATGAATACAATGAGACTTTATACAGCAAATGGCAAAAAAAAAATTTATCCTGCAATGGTGGTATTTACTAGACAAATACGACCCTACGAATATTTTTTTTCGTATTCGTAGGATAGACTGGTAACTGGTCCACGATTTTGAATGGAGAAAAGACAGGGCGACTGGTTTGAAACCTCGAATACTTTGACGTCACAGTGTAAATTCTCTTATGACGTCAGGGATTATACCAAAATGGCTGAAGTTGTTTACTGTCTTCAATGTCCCGCTTCACTAGAAAATGAATTTTTAAATATGGTTTAAATGCTTGCAGGATAAAAACAATATACGTACATTGTCGGAAATATAAAATTTATTTGTACTCGCTGCGAAACAGGCCAGAAATGCTCGGTAAACCTCGCATTTCTACCTGTTTCTAAAGCTCGTCAAATAAATTTTATATTTTCCGACAATGTACATATATTGTATATTTATCTGTAAAAATAAGATGAAACAGTTTTGAAAGAAATAGGGAAATTTGTGACCCGTAAAAATAACCACTTAGGCCATACAAAATTAATGATTAGATTCTCAGGCCATTTTTCAGAAAAAATGATGAGGCAGGGAGGCAGAAGATTTTTATTTTTATTGGTTCAAAATCATGATGAGGCATCTTTTTACATTGTTGAAATGTCCAAAAAGTAATGAGGCAGGTGATTTTCATTTTTTTTTTTATTTGAAACTTAAATAAAAAGTAAAATTAGCTCCCAGAAAAGAGATGAGGCAGGGGCCTGAGAAGCTAATATCTTTTTTTATTTTGCCTTATACAGTATATTATCATACAAAATGCAACCTCCAGGTGTGATATTTTTTACCCGGAAGTTGAAATCATACGAGATATATAGAAGCTTTTCAGCTTGTATGAGGAGAAGGTAGTGCTCATTAGAAAAGTAAATAGTGAGTGTACTATCTGTTGTTGCATTAATTTTGTTATTGAAAATGTTATAAACCAAAGCTGAACTTGACGGCCATTTTAGAATACACAGTGGGAAAAACCTCTTTGAATGTACATTGTGTGGTAGACAATTTAGTATACATGGTATACGTTTGCTAGTTTGTTTATATTAAGCCTACATTATAGTCTTGATTATTTGTTTTCTTGATCCAGCTTCAACTAATGTTGATACTTTAATTATAGATAACTGAAGAAATAACTAAAAACAGATGAACGTGATGAAATGGAATACTTTTCTTCCAAATATTCTTTACTTGATTTCTTAATTCATCTTTGATCATTTTAATGTGTGCAATGCTATTTACATGTAGTACCAAATGGAGGATCTAGATATTTATTTGTATATTAGCGATTAAAATTTTAATTTCATTCTTTAATTTTACTGTGTATCAATTTCTTTGCCATTTAAAAGAGAATGATTTATATTATCAGTAAGTTCAAGCTTCCAAATTAATGTTCTCCAATGCCTCTGTTGGTGGACTGTTAGCTAGTCCTTTTAGGATATTCATTAACCCAGTAGTCAGTACTTTGGTGCCAACTCGAAAATCGATTTTATTTGGAAACTTGCAATATTTTAATTTATTACATAATGATTATAATAGTTTTATCTTATTGGATGAAAACCTGTCACATGATATTCAATTAAAAATTGAATTGACTCGCTTTTACTTTCACTTTCATTTCTCAGGTCTGCTTAAAAACAATATTGACTCGCCGTCTTAAATAGCCAATGAAAACAGAATAACATGCGGTCACGCGACTTTTGGCCAATCAGAATTGACGTTTTATATGTATGTTCGGGAAACCAAATATTGAAGGCAGAAAATTGCGTTGGGCTAGCAGGAGACATTTGTTGTTCTTTATTTATATTAGAATCATTTTGCAATAAGTAGACTGCCATTTACAAATACCCGAAAGGTGATCGAAACTAAGAACATGCGATACACAGTCGGGGTATGCGTTTTAGTAGTTCTGCAAATTTCTTCTTGTCTTATCACAGGAATTTCAGCCTGAGTAACGCAAGGTTGGTTTTACTAAAAGGATGGAATTTCTAATTCTCATGATTTATTTATAACATGAAAAAATCTTAACTTGGGGGGGGACTTGTACATGTTGCAGAATTGATTGATTTTCTTTACATGTTGCATGTACAGTACATTTTACATGTTGTTTTTGTACATATGCAGTATATAAATTAAATAAAAATGTCATGAACCTAAAATAAGGTACTGATAGCTTCTTGATGCATGAATCTTTGTATGAAGAGACTGGAAAGCACTCTGAAAAGTAAGTACAAATGTACAACTACCTATGACAATTTTACAAGATATGTTATCCTGAAAAAAATCGTTGAAAACCCTTACAATTACCAAGTAAGATGATGCATGTTATTATTATGTAATAAAACAATTATGGTTTTTTATATCGGTCGAAATGAGTTTTAATAGACTTAAAAATCCTAATATTAACCTCCGCCTCCGGCGTCGGTCAATATTAATTTTTAGGTCTATTTAAACTCATATCGACCTCTACAAAAGACCATAATTGTATTAAGTTCCCTACCGGCTTCGCCGAAGGGGACTTAAGGTTTGCATTCCGTCAGTCCGTCTGTCAGTCCGTCAGTCTGTCACACTCAGTTTTCCGGACTTTTTCCCGATACTATAAGAGATATTTATCTAATATTTGGTATGTAAGTCTACCACCATGAGTTACAGATCAAGTTTGAGTTTGGTTCCGGTTCATTGATTTTGGACGGAGTTATGGCCCTTTAACTTAGACAAATTTGGTAAAATATAGGTTTCCAGACTTTTTTTTTCTAAACCGTTCCAGATATGAAGCTAATATTTGTTATGTGAGTCTACCACTATGAGTTACAGATTAAGCTAGAGTTTGGTTCTGGTTCATTGATTTTGGACGGAGTTATGGGCCTTTGACTAAGAAAATTTTGGTAAAATATAGGTTTTCCGGACTTTTTTTCTAAACCGTTCCAGATAAGAAACTAATATTTATTATGTGAGTCTACCACTATGAGTTACAGATCAAGTTCAAGTTTGGTTCTGGTCAATTGATTTTGGATGGAGTTATGGGCCTTTGACTTAAAAAATTTTGGTAAAATATAGGTTTTCTGGACTTTCTTTCTAAACTGTTTCAGATATGAAGCTAATATTTGCTATGTGAGTCTACAACTATGGGTTACAGATCAAGTTTGAGTTTTGTTCCGGTCCATTGATTTTGGACCTTTGAATTAGAAAATTTTGGTAAAATATAGGTTTTCCAGACTTTTTTCAAAAATTAAGCTGATGTTTGCATTGCTAATCAACTACTACGGGTTACAGATCAAGTTTAAGTATGGGTTGGGTCTGTTGATTTTTGATGAAGTTAAGGGCCTTGGGCTCGGAAAACTTTTCTTTAACTATTTTTGCTGGTTAACCGAATTATTCCACCGGTAGGGGACTTCTGTATTGCCTTGCAATACGATCCACACTTGTTTTACTAAAGTTTGTTGAAAACTAAGGAGTATTCCCTCCCTGCATAGATCTGTCCTTATAGTAACTGTTTTTCATAAGCTTACATGGCTATAGCCAGGATGAACCTTTGCCATCACTTTTCGGCCCTCGTTTGTCTGTTGTCTGTCTGGCGTTAACTTTTCACTAGAGATCTTCTCTGTGCAACAGGCCAATTGGGACCACACTTGGCCACAATGTTCCTTATACAAAATGTATTAAATAAGTCGTCCCCTACAAACAAGTTGTGTTTAGGGTTCGCACCACAACCAAGATGGCTGCCAGTGGCAAACAAAGTTTCATCATTGGACCCAATTGCTACCATGGCTAAAACTACCATGGCAATGGAAACCAAACTTGGCAACAATAGTATTTAGGTGGTCCCCTGTAAAACAATTATTTTTAAGGTCAGCACTATATCCAAGATGGCCGCCAGTCAGAAACATATTTTAACATTGGACCCTGTTGGAAGACATTCAAAGATCTCTCCTCTGTAACTGTTGATCCAAATGACATCAACCATTGCCACAATATTTGTCATGTCCCCTGCAAAACAAAGCAATTTTCATGTCGGCACTATACCCAAGATGGCCGCCACCGGGGATCATAGTTTTAACATTGGACCTTTTTGGAAAACATGTTCAATCATTTTCTGATGTGAAACTGCTGAGCCAAATGGAACCATAGTTGGTCCTCTGCAAAAAAGATGTTTTTGAGGGTCGCACCTAAACCAAGATGGCTGCTAGCAGGAAACATAGTTGTAACATTGGTCCCTATGGTAAAATCACTTAGATATATTTTGTTGAACCGCTATGGCAAAAGGAACCAAACTTGGTCATAATGGTCCGTACCCTTCAAAAGAGTTGTTTTTGGGGTTTGCAACTCAACCAAGATGGTCGCCAACAGAAAACAAAGTTTTAACATTAGAACCTATGGAAAAACACATTTAGAGATCTCCAAAACTACTGAACCAATCACAAAACTTGGCAGCAAGAGCCAAAGGTAACCAAATAATCCTAAGGTGGTCCCAAGCGAAAAGTTATTTTTAGCTCACCTGGCTATGCCAGTGTGAGCTTTTGCCATCACTTGGCGTCCGTCGTCCGTCCGTCCGTCCGTCCGTCGTAAACTTTTCATTCAAAGATCTTCTCCTCTGAAACCACCAGGCCAATTGGGACCAAACTTGGTCACAATGGTCCTTAGATGGTCCCTTCCAAAAAAGATATCCGGCACGTCCGTACCTAATCCAAGATGGCCGCCAGCGGGGAACATAGTTTTAACATTGGATCCTAAGGAAAAGACATTCGAAGATCTTCTCGGAAACTACCAGTCCAATTATAACCAAACCTAGACACAATGGTCCTTAGATGGTCCCTTCCAAAAAAGGTATCCGTCAGGTCCGTACCTAATCCAAGATGGCCGCCAGCGGGGAACATAGTTTTAACATTGGACCCTAAGGAACTAACATTCAAAGATCTCAGAAACTACCAGTCCAATTATAACTAAACTTAGTCACAATGGTCCTTAGATGGTCCCTTCATAAAAAGGAATCCGGCATGTCCGTACCTAATCCAAGATGGCCGCCAGCGGAGAACATAAATTTTGGAAAAGACATTCAAAGATCTTCTCTAAGAAACTACTAGTCCAATTATAACCAAACTTAGACACAATGGTTATTAGATGGTCCCTACCTAAAAAGGTATCCGACACGTCCGTACCTAATCCAAGATGGCCGCCAGCGGGGAACATAGTTTTAACATTGGACCCTCTGGGGAAAGACATTTAAAGATCTTCTCAGAAACTACCAGTCCAATTATAACCAAACTAAGACACAATGGTCCTTAGATGGTCCCTTCCAAAAAAAGGTATCCAACAGGTCCAAACCTAATTCAAGATGGCCGCCAGCGGGGAACATGGTTTTAACATTGGACCCAATGGAACTTACATTCAAAGATCTTCTTTTCAGAAACTACCAGTCCAATTATAACCAAACTTAGTCACAATGGCCCTTAGATGGTCCCTTCCAAAAAAGGTATCCGGCAAGTCCGTACCTAATCAAAGATGGCCGCCAGCGGGGAACATAGTTTTAACAGTTGACCCTATGGGAAAGACATTCAAAGATCTTCTCAGAAACTACCAGTCCAATTATAGCCAAACGTAGTCACAATGGTCCTTAGATAGTCCCTTCTAAAAAATTTATCCGGTAAGTCCGTACCTATTCCAAGATGGCTGCCAGCGGGGAATAAGGTTTTAACATTGGACCCTATAGAAAAGACATTTAAAGATCTTCCTCTCAGAAACTACCTGTCATATTATAACCAAACTTAGACACAATGGTCCTTAGATGGTCCCATCTAAAAAGGGTATCCGGCAGGTCCGTACCTAATCCAAGATGGCCGCAAGCGGGGAACATAGTTTTAACATTGGACCATTTGGAAAAGACATTTAAAGATCTTCTCAGAAACTACCAGTCCAATTATAAGCAAACTTAGACACAATGGTCCTTAGATGGTCCCTTCTAAAAAAGGTATCCGACAGGTCCGTACTTAATCCAAGACGGCCGCCAGAGGGGGACATAGTTTTAACATTGGACCCTATGGGAAAGACATTCAAAGATATTCTTCTCAGAAACTACCAGTCCAATTATAGCCAAACTTAAGTCACAATGGCCCTTAGATGGTCCTTTCCATATAAGGTATCTGGCAGGTCAGTACCTCATCCGAGATGGCCGCCAGCGGGAACATAGTTTTGACATTGGACAAACTACTGGTCCAATAAGAAACAAACTAAGCCACAATGGTCCTTAGGTGGTCCCATCTAAAAAATGTATCTAGCAGGTCCATACCTCATCCATGATGGCCACCATCTGGAACATAGTTTTTAGCTCACCTGGCTATGCCAGAGGGAGCTATTGCCATCACTTGGCATGCGTCGTCCGTCCGTCGTTAGCTCACTTTCAAAAATCTTCTCCTCTGAAACCACTGGGTCAAATGGAACCAAACTTTAACTGAATCATCACTAGGTATCTAGTTTCAAATTTGTTATTTTGTATGTCTTAGGTCAAACAACATGGCTGCCGTTACTAAAAATAGAACATAGGGGGTAAATTAAAGTTTTTGGCAAATAACTCAAAAACCGTTACAGATATCAAAAATCTCACGGAGTATAAATGATCAGCACTAGAAGATCTACCCATGCTGAAATTTTGAAGAAAATCTGACGACCCGTCTAATAGTTATTGCCCTTTTTCAGTAAAATTTTCAAAATTTTGATGTTTTTTTATTTTTTATCAAAAAACTATAACAGATACAGGTTAAGTTTAAATTGCAAAAATGTTCAGCATGTTAAGATCTACCCACATGGATATTTTGAAGAAAATCCAAGTACCTATATATGAGTTGTGGTCCTTTATTTGTCAAATTTTTAGTGATTTTTTTTTACTTTTTGTCCTATATTTCAAAAATGCTTTGAGATAGAGGTCATGTTTAAAGTGCACAAATGTTCAGCATGTTAAGGACTATATTTTATTGAACTCATTCAAGTTTTCCGACCGCTTCCAAGATGGCCGCCAGCGGGGAACTCAGTTTACCATTTGACCTAATGGGAAAATTCATACAAAGGACTTCTTCTTGAGAACCACTGAATGGATTTGAACCAAACTGGGCATGAATGATGCTTACGAGGTGCTGACCAAGTGTTGTTACTTTGATGCCGATCCATCATCCAACATGGCCGCCAGCGGGGATCTTAATTTTAACATTGGACCCTATGGGAAAATGCATACAAAGAACTTCTACTTTAGAACCACTGAATGGATTTGAACCAAACTTGGCATGAATGATGTTTATGAGGTGCTGACCAAGTGTTATTACTTTGGTGCCAATCTGTCATCTTACTTGACCGACAGCATTGGACCCTATGGGATATGCACACAAAGATCTTCTAGAGAACTGCTGAATAGATTTGAATCAAACATGACATGAATGATGCCTGTCAGGTGCTTGCCAAGTGTCACCAGCTGTGAACTTAATTTAACAAAAGATCTTCTTCTAGAGAACTGATTAATATATTTAATCCAAACTTTGCTTATGAGAAGCTGACCAAGTGTTGTTACTTCAGTTCTGATCCATCATCCAACATGGCTGCCAGCAATGAATTGGACCCTAAGGGGAAATGCAAAGATATCATGGAAAACCATTGAATGGATTCAATTTAAACATTGCATAAATGAAACTTGTGAGATTTTGATCAAGCTTGTTACTTTGGTGCTGATCCGTCTTCCGACATGGCCACCAGTAGCAAAACTTAGTTTAACATTGGACCTAGTGGGAAATGCATAAAAAGATCTTCTCTTCTGAAACTGCTTGAAAACTTTCAGTAGAATTTTGATATGATAGTCCTTATGTGACCCTCTTCAAAGTTTTATGTTAAATAGCTGCCAGCAGGGAAAGTAGATTAACATAGGCCCCTTAATTTTGGAAACTGCATTCAAAAATCTTCTCTGAAACTGCTTGAACAATTCTAATTAAATCTTATAAAAAGTTTCTGATTTTTATGTCCATACACCACCAAAGATGGACCATCAATTGGGAATTATAGTGCTGCAGGACCTAGGTGAGCGATACAGGCTCTTGAGAGCCTCTTGTTACATTGGCTCTATTGATTTTAAGGGAACCTCTTCCCAAATTTTTGAATTTTTATTTGAATTGTGGTCGGAATGTTTCAATTTCAGCATTTTGTATTACCTTGATTATAAGGGGAATCCCTGCCCACATTTTTTTATGCCCCCGCGACGATAAGTCGGGCGGCATATTGTTTTACCCTCGTCCGTCCGTCCGTCTGTCCGTCCGTCCGTCTTCCGTCAGTCCGTCCGTCCGAGGGGTACATGGTTTGTCCGCGCAACTCCTCCTACAGTTTTTATGCTAGAAAGTTTTTATTTCGCAGATCATTTGTACCTATATTGAAGATGTGCATGTGATAAGGATTTTGATTTTGGTGCATTTTTGTCAAAAATATACATTGTTGAACTTAGTCATTTTTGTTGATTTTTCATAGAGGGTACATAGTTTGTCCACGCAACACCTACAGTTTTAATGCTTGGAAGTTTTTATTTTGCAGATCATTTGTACCTATATTGAAAATGTGCAAGTGGTAAGGATTTTCATTTTGGTTAATTTATGTCAAAAATATACATTGTTGAACAGTTTTAATGCTAGGAAGTTTTTATTTTGCAGACCTTTTGTACTTCAATTGAAAATGTGCATGTGCTAAGGATTTTGATTTTGGTGCATTTTTGTCGAAAATATACATTGTTGAACTTATTCATGTTTAAGGTGACTTTTCATAGAGGGTACATAGTTTGTCCGCGCAACTCCTCCTACAGTTTTAATGCTAGGAAGTTTTTATTTTGCAGATCATTTGTACTTATATTGAAGATGTTCATGTGGTAAGGATTTTTATTTTGGTTAATTTTTGTCAAAAATATACATTATTGAACTTTGTCATTTTTTAGTTACTTTGTGATAGAGGGTATATAGTTTGTCCGCGCAACTCCTCCTACAGTTTTGACGCTAGGAAGTTTTCATTTTGTAGATCTCTCGTACCTATATTGAAGATGTGCATGTGGTAAGGATTTTTATTTTGGTGCATTTTTGTTAGAAATATACATTGTTGAACTTAGTCATTTTTGGGGTGATTTTGTAATAGAGGGTACATAGTTTGTCCACGCAACTCCTCCTACAGTTTTGATGGTAGGAAGTTTTTATTTTGCAGATC